>JAUMJL010002829.1:0-16581 GCA_033558185.1 Dromococcyx pavoninus
CCTTCCCGCGCACGCGCACTGCTCACCCCGCCCCTCGACGAACGTCACTTCCGGCCGCCATTTCGCCCGCGGTGTTGGTGGCGGAAGGCCGGGCCTGCGTCTCCTTCTCCTCAGCAGCGGCTCCGGCGGGGCAGTGCCTCCCGCCGCCCCCTGGCAGCGCCATGCCGGCAGGACCCGTGCAAGCCGTGCCCCCGGCGCAGCCCGCGCCGCCCGCAGAGAGCAAACCGGTGCGGAGGGGCTGGCAGGCCGCGGGGGGGATGCGGGGCTAGGCCAGGCCCCTCTGAAGTTGGGAAGCACTGAAGGGGGAGGTTGGGCTAAACGGGGAGCGATGCTGGGGGGCGAGGGGGGTTTAGGCCGCTCGGGGGGGGGGCGGTACAGGAGGGGGTGTCCAGACTGCATTAAGGGCTTAGGCTACTCTGAGGGGGAGGTGGTGCTGAGGAGGTGAGAGTTTAGGGCGCTCTGGGGGCAGGGGGGGGGTCAGGCTGCTCTGAGGATTGGGGCGGTGCTAAGGGGGGAGATTTAGGGTCATCTGAAAGGGGCGGTGCTGATTGAGGGGTTCAGCCTGCTCTGAGCAGGGAGGCTGAAGGGGGAACTTCAGGCCGCTCTGAAGGGGAGAAGGGTGCTGGGGGTGGGGCTGTGCTGAGAGAGGGTGCTGCGGGGGAAATTCACACCGCACTCGGGAAGGCGGGGGTCATGCTGCTGGGGGGGGGGGGGGGGGGGGTGTCAGGTCACGCTGAAGGAGCTTGTGAGGGACAAGAAGGTTTCCCCTGAGCTGTGGAGCTCCTTTGCAAAAGGAGCAAACACCCATCCCAGTGTGCAGGAGGGAGTGTGGCAGCCCCATGTTCCGCAGCACCTTCCCTACTTCTCTTCTGTCTCAGCCCTATTCACCTCTACTGGAGCTTCTTCCTGGCCTTCCTGGAATGGGAAGCAGCCATTCTTGCTCTGGCTGTTCCAGCAGCCTCACACACCGGCATCAGTGCTTGCACAGCCATGCAGTGAGGCAGTGTGGGGAGGTGGGCTGGCTGAACATCCTGCGTGGTTTAGTGTAGCCAACACAATTAGCTAAGACAATTATTCTTCAATTAGAAAGTCGTGGTTGCCAACGCACACCCAGGGACGTTCATGCACATGTGTCAGCAAGGCAAGGTTGAATAAAAATGTCTCTTAAGCATGGTGTTGCCTTGTCCTTCAGCCCCTCAAGATGTCTAATGGGAGTGGGAATGGAAAGTAAACATATTTATGGTGCCTTTCTCAACACACTTTGTTAAGGTTGTGTGTGACTGGGTAGAGTTTCCTGCCCTGGAGCCCCATGGATTTAACAGAGCCAGTGGCTTCACAGACATTTTAAAACTTCCCCGATTGTCCCTGTTAAAGTTAGATACATTTACCATAGAGCAGATGTCTTTTATAGCAGATTTTTCTCATGAAAGTTGCTTGATGAGGGAGGAGGAGAAACATCTTTGGTGTCCTGCAAAGAGTGGCTTCTGGAAGATAAAGCTATCTGCAGGAAGAGACTTCAATTCAGATCCTCCTATGACCAGCGAGAAGAGTGCCCTGCAGAGCTTTGTTCTGCAGGACAGCTTTTGGTGAACCACACTGGCATTAAAAGCTGTGATTTATTCAAGTAGAGTTAATCATTTGGATTCTGTTTTTTTGTAGTCCCCCAGGCCTCTGGGAGCATCCATGACTTTTAGAGCAATGCTGGGTTATTCCTGGATGCATTGTTACGAGGTATTCTCCTACACCACCTCCTGGCTCGGTGTTTATAAACCTGCTCAGGGTCAAGGCTGAGACAGTGGAGAGGCCGGGGGAGTTGTTTTGGTTCCCATGGAGCAGCCTTCCTCGTTGCCTCGTTCTGCCAGTGCCCTTGACAAGCAGACAGACATTATCTCCCACACCAAGAGGCCGGGGAGTTTGTGGGGCAAACAGATCTGTGTGTCGGGAAACGGGATGATGGGAGGAGGCTGGGGATGATGGCTGCAGAGGAGGGTAAGCAGGGCTGGGGGTGTTTGGAACACTGTACTCTTCCTTAGCTGCTGTTAAGCACGGGATTGCCAAACCGTTAAGGTGTGAGTGTGCTCTTCCCAATGTAGATGAGGATGTTGAGAGAGAAGAGGGATAAATTTTCTAGCTGAAAATACACTTAGCCTGGGTCTGCAGCTTGCCAGGCCTTGCGTTCAGCTTCTGCTGCTGCTTAATGTTATTTGGAATTCCTTCTATTGTTCTAGCTTTGATTTAGGCTGTTTGAATGTATTATTTTGATCAGCAGTGGAAGGTGTCTTCCTGTCCCCCTGCCTCGTCACTCCATGAATAGCTGCTGTAGTGTGAGGCAGCAGAACAGAGAGTTGGAACTGAAAATACACGTGTTTGTACCTTGTTATTGCAGCCAGAAGAGGAACCAAAAGAGGAAGCGGCACCAGCCAAGCCTGTGGTGGGAATTATTTACCCTCCTCCGGAGGTCAGGAATATCGTCGACAAGACTGCCAGCTTCGTAGCCAGGTAAATGACACTGCTGGTGTCATGTGTTTCCAGGGATTTTTATGCTTCTCCTCTTCCAGTGCCAATGTCTGCGCAGTTCCAGAACCTGAGGCAGATCCAGTCCCGTGACTGTACGTGAAGGGTTTTAAGGATTGGGTTTATACCAGTGCGACTGGAAAAGAAACAACAGTGCCTCATTTAAGAGGCATTCAGTGTGCTTTGCTGGAAAAGTTATGGTAGTAAATAAACCATGGAATTCTTGGAAATGTATAGTACATGCTGCAATAACCAGGTTCCTGTTCTCAATGACTGTGGGGGGAACACGATTCCAGGTATAAAGGGAGCCCCATTACAGGTTCTGCATTGTGTGATGGAGCCAAGAGTGGCCGTGAGGCTCTTGCAGCATGTGGGCAGATCGTGAACGTCCCAGTACAAGGGCTCAGCTGCTTGCAGAGAAGTGTGGTTACATCCCATCCCAGTTTGTGTACACCTGGGTATGCTGTGCCAACAGCTGGGACGTGTGTGTCTGAGCCCCAGTCACCTCTCGCCCTCGATAGCCAGGGACAGAGAAGTGTGTACCTGCAGAGGGCAGTCCACTCGTCCCTTGGCACAGGTGAGCTGCCCGAGGTGGGTGTGGGATTTTTCCCCCCGTTGACTGTAGCAGATGGGTTAATGGGAGTACAGGTGCTGGATTTAGGAGAGAAGTTGAAAAGTTGAATACAGTTTAATCATTTGGGCTTCTTCCATTTGCCTGATGTCGTCACTGTTGGTGCTGGAGGTATCCAGAGACTGAGAAGCGTGGCACGGCAGCTGTGGCTTTCTCAGGCTCCCCTGAAATGAATGGCTCGTGCTTTGGATGGGGGGAATGGAGGTGACCTGAGTTAAAATGTAGGGCTGCCCTGGCTTGGAGGCAACGCTGCAGCGTGGTCAGTCTGTGCACAAGCCGAGAATGCCTCCTTTTCTCCTTAGGTGAACCTTCTGGAAATGAAACTAGTCCTAAAAGTTTGTTAATACAGCAAGGAAAATAGGTCTAGAAAGTAACTTGTAAACTTCATCCAATAAATTGTCTAATCAAGTGAATGATCCTTTGTTCCTGTGTAGCCAGATGGGATCGTGGAACACTTGTGAGTGTTTAACTATTCTAAATATTCACTGTGAAGTGTTCTAGACTAAATTAGGGCAAATACCTTTAACTCATCTATGTGTAACAGGCCACTGTGTCGGATGTGACTTATTTAGAGGTAAACTCTTCCATGCAGAAAATTGTCTTCAAATAGCATCAATGCGTTTGCCTAGGAAAGAAACAAACACACTGGAGTCAATGCCTGTTCACTTAAATAATTCATCTTTTTCCTCCCCAGAAATGGTCCAGAATTTGAAGCTCGAATTCGTCAGAACGAAATAAACAACCCGAAGTTCAATTTCTTGAATCCCAACGACCCTTACCATGCATACTACCGGCACAAGGTCAGCGAGTTCAAGGAGGGCAAAGCCCAGGAGCCCTCAGCTGCTATTCCCAAGGTTATGCAGCAGCAGCAAAGTGCTCAGCAGCAGCTTCCACAGAAGGTGTGTTCCCTTTCCCTGTGGTCAAGTAGTTGGCTTCCAGCTGGCTGGGTCACAGCCTGACGTTGAACAGAAGGTCTGGAAGAGCAGGCCAATCATAGAATGGTTTGGGTTGGAAGGGACCTCAAAGCCCATCCAGTTCCACCCCTCCTGCTACGAGCAGGGTCACCCCCCTACCAGACCTCCCATGCAGCCTGACCTTGAACACCTCCAGGGATAGGGCAACCACCACTTCCCTGGGCAACCTGGGCCAGGACCTCACCATCCTTATTGTGAAGAATTTCTTCCTCATGTCTGATCTAAATCTTCCCCCTTCCAGTTTAAAGCTGTTCCCCCTTGTTCTATAACTACAAACCCTTATAATAAGCTCCTTCCCAGCTTTCAGGTACTGGAAGGCCACTATGAGGTCCCCCCTTGCAGCCTTCTGTTCTCCAGGCTGAAGAAGCCCAACTCTCAAATATACATATTTGCACGTTTGCTAAAAGACAGCACTGAGAGGCTCAAAGTGTAGTTTATGGGGGTTTGTTTTGATGCAGATGTGCATCCTTCAGTTTGTGCTGATTCCATGTTGTATGTGAAAGAGCCAATATATTGTTTTACTCGGGTTTTTTGGTTATGTTCCATTGTGTGTTGACTGATACGGTACTTACAGGAGTGATTGCTCCAACTGTATGAACTCAGGACTCCTGCCATAGGCAAGTCCTTTAGTGACCCTTGGAGTTCAGTTTGGGCCTGTTTCATGCCCTGTTTTGTAGAAACATTTCCTTTTTTTCCGCCAGAAGGATCAACTTCCCCTCCAAACATGGAGAGCATGATGTTGCTGCTCTTTTTTAGCCGTGCCACTGTACATACTGGGTGGAAAAAGGGCACAGGCAGAGTCTGGCTCTTTTACAGGGTTTCCACAGCCGACAGTCACTGGGTTACTGTGAAGGCCTGATAGTTTCCAGTTCCGTTAGCTGTTGGAGCAATGTTTGGTTTATAGTAGCCCAGATACTCAGGTCTGCATGTACCCCATGGTACTGATATTTCCCATCCTTGCAGCTCCCAGGATATCTAGGCTGATGTGGCTTTCCACAGCAGCTGAAGGAAAAATGGGCTCTCCTGAGTGTTGGTGACAATGTCTGTCTTCAGTCACTGAGCCCTCTTGTGTTCTGCTCTACAGGTGCAGGCCCAGGTGATCCAGGAGACAGTCGTTCCCAAAGAGCCACCTCCAGAGTTTGAGTTCATTGCAGACCCTCCCTCGATCTCTGCCTTCGACCTGGATGTGGTGAAGCTCACGGCGCAGTTCGTGGCTCGCAACGGGCGGCAGTTCCTGACACAGCTGATGCAGAAGGAGCAGCGGAACTATCAGTTTGACTTCCTGCGCCCCCAGCACAGCCTCTTCAACTACTTCACTAAGCTGGTCGAGCAGTACACAAAGGTACTCTTGGCAGTGTTCCTCTCCGGTTGGTTCCTTAGCAGCAATGTTGAGTTTGAAGACCCTAAGCTTTCCAGAAGAGCCAGACTGGGAATCTGTGCAGGCCTGGGAGCCCATCCTTTAGATCTCTTTAAGTAGAGTGGATGTCCTGTGCGTTGTTGGCAGCGCGCAGCACTGGGCACAGGGAGCTGTTCCTGAGTTTAAACACACTGTTATAAGTGAAAGTTGGGGGATTTAAATATGGGGGGGTAATTGGAAGGGAAGGAGTGAAATATGCAAGTGCAAATACGAGGAATAAGTCATAAGACGGTTGCAGCAGAATAAACAGAACACAGCCCCGGGGGTCTGCTGTGTCTTTATCTGTGTGGAAAGAGAATAATTGCTTTTAAGGAGACTTTGGCAAAAAGAATTGTTACCAATTGTCATACAAAATACATTTCAGATCCTGATCCCACCAAAAGGCTTGCTCCTCAAGCTCAAGAAGGAGGCTGAAAATCCCAAGGAGGTCCTGGATCAGGTATTACATCAAAAATTTGCTAAATTGCTGAAGCATTTCAGTTCTGGCTTGATTTTTTTTTTCCTTGCATGTTTCTGACTTTTGGGCAACAAACATAAATATCCAGGGTATCCCCTCTTGCCTTTAAACTGCTCCCTGCTGTTTGTGTTTGAGGGGAGTTCACCTGTGGCAGTGTAGAGGCATAGAGAGTGCACAGTGCTATTTCCACCACGTTAGAGTGGATTATTTCCCTCTCAGACAGCTTCACAGTGGCACCTCAGTCACTGACAGTCCTTCCAAGTTCTTTATTACTTTACCTGCTGTCTTTGTTGCAAAACTATTTTTCCTTTGGAAAGGTGGTATTACAGGAGTGTGATGAAGTGTGAACTGTTGGCTGCGAATCTTCATATCATACCTGGACTGCTTGCTCTTGGCTCGAGAAGCCTGGAATTGGAGCTTTATCAAACCACATTACAAAGCTGGTGCAATACATTACTCTGTAGCCAAACCAGTAGTTTCTGAATGAAACACAAATATTTCTGTGTCGTACCAGGCCTCTGGAGTAGTGCTTGTGTAACCTCCCCAAAAGAGTCGGCAGCACAAATGTTTGGATGCTGCAGACATGGTTGCGTTGTGTTTCTCAACATTTTGTGCTTGGTTTATGTCTACTTGTGCAGGTGTATTACAGAGTGGAGTGGGCAAAGTTCCAGGAGCGAGAGAGGAAGAAGGAAGAGGAGGAGAAGGAGAAAGAGCGCGTTGCTTATGCCCAGATTGACTGGCATGACTTTGTGGTGGTGGAAACAGTTGACTTTCAGCCCAGTGAGCAAGGTACTGGAGTTAAGTGTTGTAACCTCTGTGAGACTCTGCTCCCTTGGAATAGGGGCTGTGTCCAGAAATTTTTAGACAGACACTGGGGTTTACAGCTGTGTGTCCTTAAAAGATAAAGGCGAAGGCTGCCTGGTGACAGTGTATAGGGCTGTGGTTTTTTTGGAGTCAGTAATGTTCTCCTTGCAAGAAGTCCAGGACTGCACTAGTGTCCTCTTTTCCACATCTAGGACAGCAGGACTTGTCTCACTTTCTAGTGGTACCCCATAACTGCCTTCATCTTCATGTCACGCTGATGTTGGTCTGTACAGATTCCATCCTTTCCCTTCTATTTACCTTGGCTCCCAGGAGGTTTTGGTGCCACTGCTTTGTAAAGAAACTGCTTTTCACTCAAAGAATTGGTGTTTTCGCCTGTGCATTGAGCATCGAAATGGAACAGAAACACAGAGCTCTGTTTTCTGCACTGTAGGGAATTTCCCTCCTCCTACCACTCCAGAAGAGTTGGGAGCTCGAATCCTGATCCAGGAGCGTTATGAGAAGTTCGGAGAAAGTGAGGAGGTCGAGATGGAGGTGGAGTCAGACGAGGAAGATGAAAAGCAAGAGAAAACAGAGGAACCCCCAGCCCAGCTGGATCAAGACACACAAGTGCAGGATATGGATGAGGTAACTTGCATCACTTTTGCCCTGTCAAGTTTGTGTGGGTTATGATGCCCTTCATTTTCACTGTACGAAATTGAGGAAATGAGATTTCCTTCCGATGGGATTTCAAAACAACCCGTTTCTGCTGAAATATGATATTTTTAATGTTTTCTATAACAAAACAATTTCCAAGAGAGAAATCCAGTAGTTCTGTCACCGAATGGTGTGGATTTTGTATTTCTGCTATCAAGCCTTTTGGGCTTTCTCCTGCACCAGGTCTGGAAGATGACTCATCGCAGGCTTTTCCTCTCCCGTTGTATGTGCGTAAGCGTTTTTTCTGGTAACAAGGGAAAGGAGCAGGGTTAACCGTAAACCCCTGCCTGCTGTGCTGTGGTAATGTGGAAGCTGAAGAGTACTTGCTTCCTCTTCTGGGTCCACTGAAATTCTGAATCATGATTATCCAGAGGAACCCCAGCAACATAGGTGTCCAGACGCAAAATGAGCTCTGTTACTTTGAAGCTGCGTAATCAGTTCTAGCACTGCATAGGATTTTTATGCTTTTCTCATGTCTTATTTGTTGATATTTGACTGCAGGAATTTGGTTATGATTTGGTTTTTTTTCCTAACTAAGGGCTCGGATGATGAAGATGAAGGTCAGAAGGTTCCTCCTCCTCCAGAAACCCCAATGCCACCACCTCTTCCTCCCACGCCAGATCAGGTCATTGTGCGGAAAGATTATGATCCCAAAGGTAAATCAGAATGCTGAAGAAAACCTTTTATTTCTTCCTGAATAATCACAAAAGCATTTTGTTTCTAGGCTGCAACCATCCTCTGAGGTGTTTTTTAACAGTGTGGTTTTGTCTTTCTAGCCTCAAAACCATTACCACCCGCCCCGGCGCCAGATGAGTATCTTGTTTCCCCCATCACTGGAGAGAAAATTCCTGCCAGTAAAATGCAAGAACACATGCGCATTGGCCTCCTGGATCCTCGATGGCTGGAGCAGCGTGATCGATCCATCCGTGAAAAGCAGAGCGATGATGAGGTCTATGCCCCAGGTCAGCATCTGGCACAGCTTGCAAAACCCCGTTGCTGGATGAGCTCTGTGAACTCTTAGCATACTCCTCGCTCCCCCAGGTCCCATGATAAGGACCATCTTAAAGGTAGCTTTCTGTCTGATGTCCTCAGGGTGCTGATTAGGTGGATACATTTGTCATTAGCATATTGAAGCCTTTTTATAACTGAAAGACAAAGAGCATTGGCAGCTGTCAGCTGCATTCTTCTTCTAAAAAGAGCAGCACTTAGCCATTGAGTACCAGACAGTTTAAAAATCATTATGAGATGCTTGATCGTGGTTGATTATATCACTTGAGGTAAGAATTCCTCTTTCTGCCTGCAGGTTTGGATATTGAAAGCAGCTTGAAACAGCTGGCAGAGCGCCGTACTGATATCTTTGGTGTAGAAGAGACTGCCATTGGTAAAAAGATTGGGGAAGAAGAAATCCAGAAACCGGAGGAAAAGGTAGAGTGGGAACTGGGGGTTTTTAACAGGTTCTTGTAGTGTTATGAATGCTCAGAGAGACAGGAACCTCTTTAACTCTGCTCCTGCTGTAGAACTGCTCTTGATTTATTTGCAGCTCCCATTGCAGTCTGGCCAGGCTGGGCTTACTCTGATGTGTTTTATCCCCTCAGGTGACCTGGGATGGCCACTCGGGCAGCATGGCCCGCACACAGCAGGCCGCTCAGGCCAATATCACTCTCCAAGAGCAAATCGAAGCCATCCATAAGGCCAAGGGACTGGTGCCAGAAGATGACAGCAAGGAGAAGATCGGTCCCAGCAAACCCAATGAAATCCCCCAGCCGCCCCCTCCGTCGTCGGCGTCCAACCCCCCACCCAGCGCTCAGCCCATCACATCTGTTCCTCGTCCACCCACAGTGAGTGGTCACGTTTCCAAAAGCGAACGACTGGGGCCATAGTTAATTAGCAGGGAGTCCTGCTTGGATTTTGAGTGAAGTTCATGTTTCCAAATGACTCCTAAACCATCAGAGGAAATCATTGAACTTGCTGTTAGTGAGAATTAGGTGGAGTTTTCATCCTTTGAGGTGCCAAAAAGGCTTGATCAGCTAGGCAGAGAGAGACCCTAGGCAGTGAGATCTTGGAGGGAAGGAGCACAGCTAAGGAATGGGTGGGACCTGTTTTCTAGGTGTCAAAAGGTGTGAGGCAGAAGAGTAGATGCAGGTAAGAACCCTTTGCAGGTGACTGCCTTGCCCATGTTCCTGCCCCAGGGATTCTGTTGCTGAGGGAAGGAAGAATCTCTGTTGATGAGGGTGTGTGCCCATGCGCACAGCCTGGGCTGACTGTACAGTGGGCTCGATGAGGCTTCCAGGGAGTCTTTGGCCAACAAAATCCTCTGTGTGTTGCCCTGGTTGTTTTAATCAGGATCGTGAAGGGCACTTGGGCGTTGCTGCATGTGCCTGCTAAGGAAAATCTCCCTCTCTTTCCAGATGCCCCCTCCTGTCCGCGCTGCCGTGGTTTCTGCGGTTCCAGTCATGCCTCGTCCCCCGATGACTCCCGTGGTCCGTTTGCCTCCGGGATCCGTCATAGCCACCCCCATGCCACCAATAATCCACACCCCACGCATCAATGTGGTCCCCATGCCACCCTCTGCTCCTCCCATCATGAGCCCCCGCCCGCCGCCCATGATAGTGCCCACAGGTCA
Source organism: Dromococcyx pavoninus (assembly GCA_033558185.1). Lineage (NCBI taxonomy): Eukaryota > Metazoa > Chordata > Aves > Cuculiformes > Neomorphidae > Dromococcyx > Dromococcyx pavoninus. The sequence continues at coordinate 10,135 of JAUMJL010002829.1, forward strand.
GTGGCTTCACTGTTTTCTGCTCAATTGCCAGCTGATTCCTCCATTACGTGGGCTTGACTTTGGGTTCTTTTTTCCTTCTGTGCCTCTCATGGTTGGGATTGCAGGCCCTAAGTCTCATCATTTAGGGATGTTAAATGTCACTTCTCCTGCAGTGCTGCTGTGGGGCTCCTCTGGCAGCATGAGATACAGAGTCCTCTCGCGCATTTTGTGTCTCTGTTCCTGTGAGCCTCCCCAGGGGAAAACAGAGAATCCCCACTGCTTTCCAAAAGGAACCAGCAAAAAGAGGAACTGCCAGTGACTCGCTGGGTGTTACAGCCTGTTACAGAAGTTGCTGCTGCAGGAGGAAGAGCTGTTTTCTGGCCCCTTTCCTCAGCAGCTTCATAGCGTTAGGTGCCTTCAAGCTGAAAAGTGCAACGTAAAAAACCCAATCATTCCTTTTTTTTTCCTTTATTTTGTTATATCGAGGTGCTGGCACTGCTGCATGCCAGACTGGGAGCGTTTTCTTTTCTGGAAGATCTGCAGGAAGCTCTTATGCTGCTTGTTGTCTTTTCCTGGACTGTTTCCCAATAGAAAAGCTCTCCTAACATTTGAAGTTTGCATGTTGCTGTTGGTTGTGTTAACTTCCTCCGTGTAATTTTGGCATTTATTTTCTGCCTTTGCTGGTCTGCTAAAAGAGTTTTTATGTAAGGGGGTGTCTGTTGTGTACTTGGTGTGTGACTGCAGGTTGTGTTGTGTCCCCCCATCCCCGTCCAGCCTTTGTTCCTGCACCTCCCGTGGCTCCGGTGCCATCCCCAGCTCCGATGCCTCCCGTTCACCCGCCGCCGCCCATGGAGGATGAGCCAGTCTCAAAGAAACTGAAGAGTGAGGATAGCCTGATTCCAGAGGAGGAGTTCCTGCGCAGGAACAAGGTGTGTGTGGGGGCTGGCTATCAGGGTCTCTACGCTGCTGGGTGCTTGGACCCCTCTGCCCAGGGAATGTGGAACCCGTTTACTGCTCAGAGCGGAGACGAGTGACTTGTGGAGATGGCTCCTTCCCACTGTCGTTCCTAAGCAAACTGAACTGCCTTGGATTTTGCTGGAGAGAGCAATGCACACAGAGATTTAGTTAATTAAGGGCGGGGAGAGGTGGATTTACAGTAACATAAAGAACTAATGCTGCTGATAAGCTTTTAAGCAGAGAACTGCTTAGCTGTAGGTGCAAGGAGATTTAATATGTTACTGTCAGCATGATCATATGGTACGTGGTACATTCCATACCAACCTGAACTAACTGCTAGACTGAATTCCTTCCTGAGGAGTGCCGTCAGCAGGGGGTGAGTTTTAAGCCTTTTAAGAAGGCTGGGCTGTTTTCCTGGACATCTGCACAGAGAAGCTGTCTCCCATTTAATACTTCATATGCTCGCTCTGCCGTGCTGTGAATGCCTGTGATGCGTGGGGAAAGGCACATGGGAGGGAGGGATTCAGGGGAGAGATCCAGCTAAGTGTGTTATTGTGGCAGGGAAGTAGCTTTCTCAGTGTTGGGGCAAATACATTTCCGTATGTTTACTGAGAAGCTGAGATATGTGGCCAGGCTTGGAGATAAATAACTTGTCTGCTGCTGAGTGTCTATAAATAATTTGTCTGCTGCTCTTTTATCGTAGTCCTGAGCCTCCTTGCCCCTAAGAGACATTATCTTTGTTTCCTCCAGGGTCCTGTCACGGTCAAAGTCCAAGTTCCCAACATGCAAGACAAGACAGAATGGAAGCTGAACGGCCAAGTACTGGTGTTCACCCTGCCACTCTCAGACCAGGTTTGTCGCTCATTAACCTGCCCTCTGCCCCTCCTGGTTTGTTACAGAGTGTCTTCACTTTGAGAGCAGCACCTGATCCGTGTGGCAGGAGCTGTAAAACTCGGGATGTTCCCCACTCTGCAGCCCCTTCCCCAGCAGGGTTGCGCGGCTGAGGAGCAGTCGTCTGCCCAGTGGGGAGAGCACCTGAGCCAGCTCTTTGCTCTTTCCTAGGTGTCCGTGATAAAGGTTAAGATCCACGAGTCCACAGGGATGCCAGCTGGGAAGCAGAAGTTGCAGTACGAGGTGGGTACAGGCCCTTCAATCGCTGTATTTCAGTGCTTTCCCACACACGAACTGATCCCTTATGAGACAAAGTTGTCAAGTGCCTCCTGAGGGATCAGGGAGAGCTGTGGGAATGGTTTTCCCATCTGTACAGCACACTTGGTTAGAGAACTGCACGCTGTCACAACAGGACAGGCCTTCCGTAGGTGGTGTCAGTGCATCTTCACATTGTGGGTGTAGCAGATGCGTCCCCAAAGTGTGGTGCCTTTCTCTGAAATCAGCCCATAACGTTATCGGGGTGTTTGACACATAAACACAACAGACTGCTCCCACCAGTGTCTGTGTGTGCTGGAAGGGGGGCGAGAGCACCCTGACAGCTCTGAAAAGACCTTCACCCAAAACTCCGAAGCAAAGAGGGCTGTGTTGTCATCCTCTGGAAACTGGAGCTGTTAGAAAGACACCGCTCCTTGTTAACAACTTCCAACCATGCACATGCACAGCACAACCTGCTGCCCAAGCAGTGAACTTTGTGCACATTCCTCCTCAGGGCTTCATTTGTGGGCTAATACTGTGTTAACCCCTGACTGGAAAGGAAGCTTAGGTAATTTTTTTAAGGGAAAAAAAACCTGGAGGGGAGTGGAGCCTAAATAACATAATTTCTTGTGGTCCCTGTCTCTTAGAGGTCTTTTCCAACCTCAATGATTCTGTATATGTTGTCTGTCTGTACTCTCACATCATTTTCAGCACACCCACCTCCTCCAGTGCCCGTCTTCTGAGGCACTGGGATCTCTCCAGGGTTTTCAAAACCTGCAGCGCTGTTTCAGAGAGGGAGGCCAGGAGGGCATCATCTGTCTGGGAGTGTGTGGAAAGGGAGCTTTCAGGTTTCTGATGTGACTGTTGTTGTCTCTGCTCCTCCCCTCAGGGCATCTTCATCAAGGATTCCAACTCCCTGGCATACTACAACATGACCAGTGGCTCACTGATTCACCTGGCCCTCAAAGAGAGAGGCGGCAGGAAGAAATAGGAGCCGTGGAGCCCCGAGACGTAACACGGCTGCATTGCCACTTGTGTAACCCCAACCCTTTGAGTCCTCCAGCCTTTCCAGGGCTGCTGCAGCCACCCACCAGCTCCGACGTGAGAGGGAGACTGTGCTCAAGCAGCTGCTGGAGAGGGGAGGCTGGCAGACCCCTGAAGCTGTGTGAATGTAGTGACCCTGTAGGTAATGGAAGCAGTTTTAGTGATCCATACTTTGCTCCAGGGCAGGCTCGCCCTTCAGTTCCCTTGTGGACGCTGAGGTTGCACCCAGTTCAGTTGAGCTCCCTCTTTGCGAGACTCGCAGAGCGAGAACATCATCTGTCTGACACAGTGCTTGCTGCTTTGTTTAGCCTTGTTCTAATTGAAAACCTCTTCTTTCCCAACATACTTACTAAGCTCTCCCATCTCTCTGCACGAGCCCTCACGCTGACCCTGACCTGGAAATGTATCCTCCCTCGGCATGAGTGTACGCGGCTGTTCCCTGCGGCAGAGGAGAGCTGGCTCTGCCGCTCCCGTGCAGCCTGTGATTTGTTGTAATAAACACACCCCTCGCTGCGGGTTCTGCCTCTGGCAGTCCTTGTGTGTTAGACAGACGTGCCTGGCTTGGGAGTGCTCAGATGGGCTGTGGGGAAATGATTCTTTATGATTCTATGCACTTTGGGACTTGATTTGGTAGGGATGGTGGTGTTGGGCTGGTACTTGGACTCGGTGATCCTGGAGGTCTTTTCCAACCTTAATGATTCTATGAAATTCATCAAGTGGGCTGTAATTAAGCCGTTCACTGCAGGAAATACTTTTATTTTCTAGGGAAGGCTGGCAGAAAAGGGGTTTGTTAAAATTTCCGTAGTGCTGCTCCGTTATTCCTGAAAATAAAACCAGTGTGTGGGGGTGGGAAGGAAGCCTTAGTTTTCTTGGAACATATATTACACCTTGTATCATGCAGCTGGAATCTCTTGGTTCTGGAGGGCATACGAGTTGTGAAGACAGTTTAAGCCAGCACCGTCAGGCAGAGCTGTGTGCAGTTGAACACAAACGTGATGCAGAGTATAGTTAAACTCCAGGGAGGTTTACAAAGATGATCCAAGGGCTGGAGCACCTCCCATACGAGGACAGGCTGAGAGAGTTGGGATGATTCAGCCTGGAGAAGAGAAGGCTCCAGGGAGACTTCATACTGACTTTCCAGTACTGAAAGGGGCTCCAGGAAAGCTGGGGAGGGGCTCTTGATCAGGGAGTGCAGGGATAGGATGAGGGGCAATGGGTTTCAACTGGAAGAATGGAGATTGAGATGAGATCTTAGGCAGAAATGTTTTGCTGTGAGGGTGGGGAGGCCCTGGCACAGAGTGCCCAGAGAAGTGCTGGCTGCGTCATCCCTGAAGGTGTTCAAGGCCAGGCTGGATGGGGCTTTGAGCCCCCTGATCCAGTGGGAGGTGTCCCTACCCATGGCAGAGGGGTGGAACTGGATGGGCTTTGAGGTCCCTTCCAACCCAAACCGTTCCATGAGTCTATAATTCCATGAACTGGGTGCCAGGGTAGTGGCAGTGGAGTGGGATGCTGCTGCGCGGCAGCTGCTGCTCTGCCATTGGGGTAGTCCAGAGCCATGGATTCATTATTGTAGAGATGGTCGGGTGTTACCAGAGCATCCTGATCGCCTGATTCGGTGCTGAGGGGAGACACATCCAGCAGGAGGGAAGAGCTGGCACCATCCCACCTCCTTCATGCTCCCTCTGGGGGAGCCATGTGGCTGTAGGGAAGGTGCCCAGCGCTGGCCAGGCCCCGGAGGCCGGTGGTCCTGTGGTCCTGTGGTGGTGGTGGCCACCTGCTGTCCGTGACATCAAGGGCAGAGCTGCAATGAACGCTCCAGAATGGAGAAGTTGAGTTTCCATATATGAGGAGCCCATGGTCTGGTGCGAGGTGTCCCTACCTGTGGCAGTGGGGTGGAACTGGATGGGCTTTGAGGTCCCTTCCAAACCAAACCATTCCTTAATTCTATGTTTAAGGTGATCCAGCTTTTCTCCGGCTGCACTGGGTGGTGTGAACAGCCCCAGCATGTGGTGCTGGAGGAACTGCTGGTGTCGCTGGTGCTGAGGTGGCGTTTTCAGCCAAGCCCCTTTCCCAGCCTGGCAGGGCTGAGCTCCAGGCACAGCACTCCGACAGGAAATCTTTCCCCAGAAATAGCTGGTGTGGAGCCTCGCCAGCCCCTTTCTGCCTCAATATTGCTAGTGAGTGTTGTGCCAGACTGTGCGTGAGTGCATCTGGTACGGAACAACTGTTCCCAGAGCCTTCCCCTCTGGCGGGGAGGGCTTGCAGTGCTCGGGCTGCTGGAGAAATCTGGGACTTGGGTTTGCTGCCTCAAATTAATGAGCTTTGTTCCTTTAGCCCTTTGGTAATTCCCCAGCTTGGAAAGGGGTCAGAGCCCCCGTTCTGCTGCCCAAGGGGGAACTGGGCTCATGGTTTTGTGAAGAATCGGAGATTGGATGGAGCTGGGTGCCTCTCTTTCCACAGAGCTGCCCCTGGAAGCCTTCCTGAGAGATCCCAGTCCTGATGCTGTCACCTGGTCCCTTATCCATTTGTGCATTGTTTTCATAGAATCATAGAATGCCCTGAGCTGGAAGGGACCCATAAGGACCATCGAGTCCAACTCCTGTCCCTGCAAAGGACACCCCCAGCATTCACACCCTGTGGCTGATGCTTCTGGAATATTGTCAGGCTGTGACTGCTTCCCTGGGGAGCTGTTCCAGTGCTCCAACACCCTCTGGGGGAAGGGCCTTTTCCTAATGTCCAACCTAAGCCACCCCTTGTACATTGTCCTGCCATTTCCTCAGGTCCTGTCTGGTTGGAGGAGCCAGTTGTGCCTGTCTGGGCTGGGGTTCCTGGAAGCTCTGGGTGCTCTGGTTGGGGGGAGCTGGGGGGTGTTTGGGATGTAGAGAATGGGAATAACGCGTGGGGCTGCACAGGCAACCGAGGGACAGACACCCCCATGCCCCCCCTGCTCTGGCCCCAGTGCCATCCTAGCACACCCCTCAGCATCCTTGGACCATCCCAATACGATTCTAGTACAGTCCCAGTGCAATTCTAGTGCCATCCCAGTACACTACCATTGCTGTCCCATTCTGGCCTCAGTGCTGTCTCAGTATATGATCCCAGTGCCGTCCCAGCATTGTCCCGGTACAGTCCTGATGCCATCCCAACACCATCCTGTTACAGTCCCAGCAGAGTTCCATTACAGTCCCTATGCTATGCCAGCACCTTCCTGGTACTGTCCCAGTGCTGTCCCGGTATAATCCTAGTGCCGCCCACTGCGCCCCGAACGCCTCCGGCCCCGCCCCGCGCCTCTCCGCCCTGGCAGGCGCCCGAGGGGGCGGG
>JAUMJL010002830.1:0-36968 GCA_033558185.1 Dromococcyx pavoninus
CCTCAATTCATTTTTGGGTGTCCCAGGACATTTTTGGGTTCCTCAATCCATTTTTGGGTCCCTCAATCCATTTTGGGGTGTCCCAGGACATTTTTGCTTTCCTCCGTCCATTTTTAGCTTTACAATCCATTTTTGCTTTCGTCAATCTATTTTTTGGTTTCCTCAATCCATGTCTTGGTCACTCAGCCCATTTTTGGGTTCCTCAATCCATTTTTGGTTCCTCAATCCATTTTTGTGTTGCCTAGGGTATTTTTGGGTCTTGGAGAACATTTTTGGGTTCCGCAATCTATTTTTGGGTCCCTCATTCCATTTTTGGGTTTCCCAGTCGATTATTGGCGTTCTCAGTCGATTTTTAGGTTTACAATCCGTATTTGGTTTTCTCAATCTATTTTTTGGTTTCCTCAGTCCATTTTTGGGTTTCCCCGATCATTTTTGGTTTCCTCAATCCAGTTTTGGGTTCCTCAATCCATGTCTCGGTCACTCAGCCCATTTTTGGGTTCCTCCGTTCATTTTTGGTCTTGCTGCGCATTTTTGGGTTCCTCAGTCTAGTTTTTGGTTCCTCAATCCATTTTTTGGTTTCCCAGTCCATTTTTTGATTTCTCAGTCCATTTTTTGGTTTCTCAATGTATTTTTGGGTCCTGCAGCCCATTTTTGGGTGCCTCAGCCAACTTTTTAATTTCCCAGTTCATTTTTGGGTTCCTCCGTCCATTTTCGGGTTCCTCAATGCATTTTTTAATTCCTCCGTCCATTTCTTGGTCCCTCAGCCCATTTTTTGAGTTCCTTAATCTATTCTTGGCTTCCTCAATCCATTTTTGGGTTTCCCAGGCTATTTTTGGTTTCTCAGTCCGTTTTTGGGTTTCCAAGCCCATTTTTGGGTTTCTCAGCCCATTTTTTTGTTTCTCAATCCATTTTTGCTTTCCTCAGTGCACTTTTGGGTTTCTTAGCCCATTTTTGGTTTCCTCAATCCATTTTTGGGTTCCTCAGTCTATTTTTTAGTCCCTCAGCCCATTTTTTGCTCTGTAATTCCATTTTTGGGTCCCTCAGCCCATTTTGGAGTCTTTCAGCACATTTTCAGATCCCGCAGTTCATTTTTGGTTTGGTCAAACCATTTTTGGTTTTCTCACCCATTTTTGGGTTCCTCAATCCATTTTTTTTTATTCTCAGGCCATTTTTGAGTTTCTGAGTCTATTTTTGGATTTCTAAATCCTTTTTTGGGTTCTTCAGTCCATTTTTGGGTTCCTCAGCCCTTTTTGTGAGTTCCTCAATCGATTTTGGGTTTGTCAGCCTATTTTTGGGGTTCCTCAATGCATTTTTGGGTTTCTCAGCCCATTTTGGGGCTTTTCAGACCATTTTCGGTTCTTCAATCCATTGTTTGATTACTCAGCCAGTTTTTGTGTTCTTCAATTCATTTTTGTTTTTTTCCAATCCATTTTTTGGTTTCTCAGCCCATTTTTGTGTTCCTCAATGCATTTTTGGTTACCTCAGACCATTTTTGGGTTCCTCAATCCATTTTTGGGTTCCTTAAACCATTTTTGGTTTCCCAGTCCATTTTTGGTTTCCTCAATCCATTTTTGGGTTTCTCAGCACATTTTTGGGTTCCTCAATCCATGTCTTGGTCACTCAGCCCATTTTTTTGGTTTCTCAGCCCATTTTTGGGCTTTTCAGAGCATTTTTGGGTTCCTCAATCCATTTTTGGGTTCCTCAATCCATTTTGGGGTGTCCCAGGACATTTTTGGTTTCCTCAGTCCATTTTTAGCTTTACAATCCATTTTTGCTTTCGTCAATCTATTTTTTGGTTTCCTCAATCCATGTCTTGGTCACTCATCCCATTTTTGGGTTCCTCAATCCATTTTTGGGTTGCCCATGTCACTTTTGGTTTCTCAGTCTGTTTTAGATCTTTCAGCTCATTTTTGGTTTCCTCAATTCATTTTGGGTTCCTCAATCCATGTCTTGGTCACTCAGCCCATTTTTTGGTTTCTCAGCCTATTTTAGAGTTCCTCAAACCATTTATGGGTTCCTCAAACCATTTTTGGGTTCCTCAGTCCGTGTTTGGGTACCTCACGCCACTTTTGGGTTCCTCAGTCCGTCATTGGGTTCCTCAAAACATTTTTGGGTCCTGCAGCCCATTTTTTGGTCCCTCAGCCCATTTTGGGGGTTTTTCAATCCATTTTTTGGTTTCCCACTCCATTTTTGGGTTCATCGAGCCATTTTTGGTTTCCTCAGTCTATTTTGGGTTTGCCAGTCAATTTTTGGCTTTCTCAGTCCATTTTTAGGTTTCTCAATGCATTTTTGGGTTCCCCAATCCATTTTTGGTTTGCCCATGACATTTTTTGTTTCTCAGTCTGTTTTTGGTCCTTCAGCTCATTTTTTGTTTCCTCAATCTAGTTTTTGGTTCCTCAGTCCGCTTTTGGGTTCCTCAATACATTTTTGGGTCCCTCAGCCCATTTTGGGTCTCGCAGCCCAGTTTTGGCTTTCTCAGTCCATTTTTAGGTTCCTCAATCTATTTTTTGGTTTCCTCAATCCATTTTTGGGTTCCTCTATATAGTTTTTGGTTTCCGAAGCCCATTTTTGTGTTCCTGAAGTCATTTCTGGGTTTCTCAGTCCATCTTTGGGTTCCACAATACATTTTTGGGTGCCTCAGCCAATTTTTTAATTTCCCAGTCCATTTTTGGTTTCCTTAATCCATTTTTGGGTTCCTCAGCACATTTTTGGGTTCCTCAATCCATGTCTTGGTCACTCAGCCCATTTTTGGATTTCTCAGCCCATTTTTGGGCTTTTCAGACCATTTTTGTGTTCCTCAATCCATTTTTGGGTTCCTCAGTCCATTTTTGGTTCCCTCAGCCCATTTTTGGTTCCTCAATTCATTTTTGGGTGTCCCAGGACATTTTTGGGTTCCTCAATCCATTTTTGGGTCCCTCAATCCATTTTGGGGTGTCCCAGGACATTTTTGCTTTCCTCCGTCCATTTTTAGCTTTACAATCCATTTTTGCTTTCGTCAATCTATTTTTTGGTTTCCTCAATCCATGTCTTGGTCACTCAGCCCATTTTTGGGTTCCTCAATCCATTTTTGGTTCCTCAATCCATTTTTGTGTTGCCTAGGGTATTTTTGGGTCTTGGAGAACATTTTTGGGTTCCGCAATCTTTTTTTGGGTCCCTCATTCCATTTTTGGGTTTCCCAGTCGATTATTGGCGTTGTCAGTCGATTTTTAGGTTTACAATCCGTATTTGGTTTTCTCGATCTATTTTTTCGTTTCCTCAGTCCATTTTTGGGTTTCCCCGATCATTTTTGGTTTCCTCAATCCAGTTTTGGGTTCCTCAATCCATGTCTCGGTCACTCAGCCCATTTTTGGGTTCCTCCGTCCATTTTTGGTCTTGCTGCACATTTTTGGGTTCCTCAGTCTAGTTTTTGGTTCCTCAATCCATCTTTTGGTTTCCCAGTCCATTTTTTGATTTCTCAGTCCATTTTTTGGTTTCTCAATGCATTTTTGGGTCCTGCAGCCCATTTTTGGTTGCCTCAGCCAACTTTTTAATTTCCCAGTTCAGTTTTGGGTTCCTCCGTCCATTTTCGGGTTCCTCAATGCATTTTTTAATTCCTCCGTCCATTTCTTGGTCCCTCAGCCCATTTTTTGAGTTCCTTAATCTATTCTTGGCTTCCTCAATCCATTTTTGGGTTTCCCAGGCTATTTTTGGTTTCTCAGTCCGTTTTTGGGTTTCCAAGCCCATTTTTGGGTTTCTCAGCCCATTTTTTGTTTCTCAATCCATTTTTGCTTTCCTCAGTGCACTTTTGGGTTTCTTAGCCCATTTTTGGTTTCCTCAATCCATTTTTGGGTTCCTCAGTCTATTTTTTAGTCCCTCAGCCCATTTTTTGCTCTGTAATTCCATTTTTGGGTCCCTCAGCCCATTTTGGAGTCTTTCAGCACATTTTCAGATCCCGCAGTTCATTTTTGGTTTGGTCAAACCATTTTTGGTTTTCTCACCCATTTTTGGGTTCCTCAATCCATTTTTTTTTATTCTCAGGCCATTTTTGAGTTTCTGAGTCTATTTTTGGATTTCTAAATCCTTTTTTGGGTTCTTCAGTCCATTTTTGGGTTCCTCAGCCCTTTTTGTGAGTTCCTCAATCGATTTTTGGGTTTGTCAGCCTATTTTTGGGGTTCCTCAATGCATTTTTGGGTTTCTCAGCCCATTTTGGGGCTTTTCAGACCATTTTTCGGTTCTTCAATCCATTGTTTGATTACTCAGCCAGTTTTTGTGTTCTTCAATTCATTTTTGTTTTTTTCCAATCCATTTTTTGGTTTCTCAGCCCATTTTTGTGTTCCTCAATGCATTTTTGGTTACCTCAGACCATTTTTGGGTTCCTCAATCCATTTTTGGGTTCCTTAAACCATTTTTGGTTTCCCAGTCCATTTTTGGTTTCCTCAATCCATTTTTGGGTTTCTCAGCACATTTTTGGGTTCCTCAATCCATGTCTTGGTCACTCAGCCCATTTTTGTGTTTCTCAGCCCATTTTTGGGCTTTTCAGACCATTTTTGGGTTCCTCAATCCATTTTTGGGTTCCTCAATCCATTTTGGGGTGTCCCAGTCCATTTTTGGTTTCCTCAGTCCATTTTTAGCTTTACAATCCATTTTTGGTTTCGTCAATCTATTTTTTGCTTTCCTCAATCCATGTCTTGGTCACTCAGCCCATTTTTGGGTTCCTCAGTCCATTTTTGGGTTCCTCAATCCATGTTTGGGTTTCACAGTCCAGTTTTTGATATCTGAGCCCATTTTTAGGTTTCTCAATGAATTTTGGGTTCCTCAATCCATTTTTGGGGTTTCTCAGCCTATTTTTGGGTTCCTCAATCCATTTTTGGGTTGCCCATGTCACTTTTGGTTTCTCAGTCTGTTTTAGATCTTTCAGCTCATTTTTGGTTTCCTCAATTCATTTTGGGTTCCTCAATCCATGTCTTGGTCACTCAGCCCATTTTTGTGTTTCTCAGCCCATTTTTGGGCTTTTCAGACCATTTTTGGGTTCCTCAATCCATTTTTGGGTTCCTCAGTCCATTTTTGGTTCCCTCAGCCCATTTTTGGTTCCTCAATTCATTTTTGGGTGTCCCAGGACATTTTTGGGTTTCTCAATCCATTTTTGGGTCCCTCAATCCATTTTGGGGTGTCCCAGGACATTTTTGCTTTCCTCCGTCCATTTTTAGCTTTACAATCCATTTTTGCTTTCGTCAATCTATTTTTTGGTTTCCTCAATCCATGTCTTGGTCACTCAGCCCATTTTTGGGTTCCTCAATCCATTTTTGGGTTGCCCATGTCACTTTTGGTTTCTCGGTCTGTTTTAGATCTTTCAGCTCATTTTTGGTTTCCTCAATTCATTTTGGGTTCCTCAATCCATGTCTTGGTCACTCAGCCCATTTTTTGGTTTCTCAGCCTATTTTAGAGTTCCTCAAACCATTTATGGGTTCCTCAAACCATTTTTGGGTTCCTCAGTCCGTGTTTGGGTACCTCACGCCACTTTTGGGTTCCTCAGTCCGTCATTGGGTTCCTCAAAACAGTTTTGGGTCCTGCAGCCCATTTTGGGGGTTTTTCAATCCATTTTTGGTTTCCCACTCCATTTTTGGGTTCATCGAGCCATTTTTGGTTTCCTCAGTCTATTTTGGGTTTGCCAGTCAATTTTTGGCTTTCTCAGTCCATTTTTAGGTTTCTCAATGCATTTTTGGGTTCCCCAATCCATTTTTGGTTTGCCCATGACATTTTTTGTTTCTCAGTCTGTTTTTGGTCCTTCAGCTCATTTTTTGTTTCCTCAATCTAGTTTTTGGTTCCTCGGTCCGCTTTTGGGTTCCTCAATACATTTTTGGGTCCCTCAGCCCATTTTGGGTCTCGCAGCCCAGTTTTGGCTTTCTCAGTCCATTTTTAGGTTCCTCAATCTATTTTTTGGTTTCCTCAATCCATTTTTGGCTTCCTCTATATAGTTTTTGGTTTCCTAAGCCCATTTTTGTGTTCCTGAAGTCATTTCTGGGTTTCTCAGTCCATCCTTGGGTTCCACAATACATTTTTGGGTTCCTTAAACCATTTTTGGTTTCCCAGTCCATTTTTGGTTTCCTCAATCCATTTTTGGGTTTCTCAGCACATTTTTGGGTTCCTCAATCCATGTCTTGGTCACTCAGCCCATTTTTGTGTTTCTCAGCCCATTTTTGGGCTTTTCAGACCATTTTTGGGTTCCTCAATCCATTTTTGGGTTCCTCAATCCATTTTGGGGTATCCCAGGACATTTTTGGTTTCCTCAGTCCATTTTTAGCTTTACAATCCATTTTTGGTTTCGTCAATCTATTTTTTGCTTTCCTCAATCCATGTCTTGGTCACTCAGCCCATTTTTGGGTTCCTCAGTCCATTTTTGGGTTCCTCAATCCATGTTTGGGTTTCACAGTCCAGTTTTTGATATCTGAGCCCATTTTTAGGTTTCTCAATGAATTTTGGGTTCCTCAATCCATTTTTGGGGTTTCTCAGCCTATTTTTGGGTTCCTCAATCCATTTTTGGGTTGCCCATGTCACTTTTGGTTTCTCAGTCTGTTTTAGATCTTTCAGCTCATTTTGGTTTCCTCAATTCATTTTGGGTTCCTCAATCCATGTCTTGGTCACTCAGCCCATTTTTTGGTTTCTCAGCCTATTTTAGAGTTCCTCAAACCATTTATGGGTTCCTCAAACCATTTTTGGGTTCCTCAGTCCGTGTTTGGGTACCTCACGCCACTTTTGGGTTCCTCAGTCCGTCATTGGGTTCCTCAAAACATTTTTGGGTCCTGCAGCCCATTTTTTGGTCCCTCAGCCCATTTTGGGGGTTTTTCAATCCATTTTTTGGTTTCCCACTCCATTTTTGGGTTCATCGAGCCATTTTTGGTTTCCTCAGTCTATTTTGGGTTTGCCAGTCAATTTTTGGCTTTCTCAGTCCATTTTTAGGTTTCTCAATGCATTTTTGGGTTCCCCAATCCATTTTTGGTTTGCCCATGACATTTTTTGTTTCTCAGTCTGTTTTTGGTCCTTCAGCTCATTTTTTGTTTCCTCAATCTAGTTTTTGGTTCCTCAGTCCGCTTTTGGGTTCCTCAATACATTTTTGGGTCCCTCAGCCCATTTTGGGTCTCGCAGCCCAGTTTTGGCTTTCTCAGTCCATTTTTAGGTTCCTCAATCTATTTTTTGGTTTCCTCAATCCATTTTTGGGTTCCTCTATATAGTTTTTGGTTTCCGAAGCCCATTTTTGTGTTCCTGAAGTCATTTCTGGGTTTCTCAGTCCATCTTTGGGTTCCACAATACATTTTTGGGTGCCTCAGCCAATTTTTTAATTTCCCAGTCCATTTTTGGTTTCCTTAATCCATTTTTGGGTTCCTCAGCACATTTTTGGGTTCCTCAATCCATGTCTTGGTCACTCAGCCCATTTTTGGATTTCTCAGCCCATTTTTGGGCTTTTCAGACCATTTTTGTGTTCCTCAATCCATTTTTGGGTTCCTCAGTCCATTTTTGGTTCCCTCAGCCCATTTTTGGTTCCTCAATTCATTTTTGGGTGTCCCAGGACATTTTTGGGTTCCTCAATCCATTTTTGGGTCCCTCAATCCATTTTGGGGTGTCCCAGGACATTTTTGCTTTCCTCCGTCCATTTTTAGCTTTACAATCCATTTTTGCTTTCGTCAATCTATTTTTTGGTTTCCTCAATCCATGTCTTGGTCACTCAGCCCATTTTTGGGTTCCTCAATCCATTTTTGGTTCCTCAATCCATTTTTGTGTTGCCTAGGGTATTTTTGGGTCTTGGAGAACATTTTTGGGTTCCGCAATCTTTTTTTGGGTCCCTCATTCCATTTTTGGGTTTCCCAGTCGATTATTGGCGTTGTCAGTCGATTTTTAGGTTTACAATCCGTATTTGGTTTTCTCGATCTATTTTTTCGTTTCCTCAGTCCATTTTTGGGTTTCCCCGATCATTTTTGGTTTCCTCAATCCAGTTTTGGGTTCCTCAATCCATGTCTCGGTCACTCAGCCCATTTTTGGGTTCCTCCGTCCATTTTTGGTCTTGCTGCACATTTTTGGGTTCCTCAGTCTAGTTTTTGGTTCCTCAATCCATCTTTTGGTTTCCCAGTCCATTTTTTGATTTCTCAGTCCATTTTTTGGTTTCTCAATGCATTTTTGGGTCCTGCAGCCCATTTTTGGTTGCCTCAGCCAACTTTTTAATTTCCCAGTTCAGTTTTGGGTTCCTCCGTCCATTTTCGGGTTCCTCAATGCATTTTTTAATTCCTCCGTCCATTTCTTGGTCCCTCAGCCCATTTTTTGAGTTCCTTAATCTATTCTTGGCTTCCTCAATCCATTTTTGGGTTTCCCAGGCTATTTTTGGTTTCTCAGTCCGTTTTTGGGTTTCCAAGCCCATTTTTGGGTTTCTCAGCCCATTTTTTTGTTTCTCAATCCATTTTTGCTTTCCTCAGTGCACTTTTGGGTTTCTTAGCCCATTTTTGGTTTCCTCAATCCATTTTTGGGTTCCTCAGTCTATTTTTTAGTCCCTCAGCCCATTTTTTGCTCTGTAATTCCATTTTTGGGTCCCTCAGCCCATTTTGGAGTCTTTCAGCACATTTTCAGATCCCGCAGTTCATTTTTGGTTTGGTCAAACCATTTTTGGTTTTCTCACCCATTTTTGGGTTCCTCAATCCATTTTTTTTTATTCTCAGGCCATTTTTGAGTTTCTGAGTCTATTTTTGGATTTCTAAATCCTTTTTTGGGTTCTTCAGTCCATTTTTGGGTTCCTCAGCCCTTTTTGTGAGTTCCTCAATCGATTTTTGGGTTTGTCAGCCTATTTTTGGGGTTCCTCAATGCATTTTTGGGTTTCTCAGCCCATTTTGGGGCTTTTCAGACCATTTTTCGGTTCTTCAATCCATTGTTTGATTACTCAGCCAGTTTTTGTGTTCTTCAATTCATTTTTGTTTTTTTCCAATCCATTTTTTTGGTTTCTCAGCCCATTTTTGTGTTCCTCAATGCATTTTTGGTTACCTCAGACCATTTTTGGGTTCCTCAATCCATTTTTGGGTTCCTTAAACCATTTTTGGTTTCCCAGTCCATTTTTGGTTTCCTCAATCCATTTTTGGGTTTCTCAGCACATTTTTGGGTTCCTCAATCCATGTCTTGGTCACTCAGCCCATTTTTGTGTTTCTCAGCCCATTTTTGGGCTTTTCAGACCATTTTTGGGTTCCTCAATCCATTTTTGGGTTCCTCAATCCATTTTGGGGTGTCCCAGTCCATTTTTGGTTTCCTCAGTCCATTTTTAGCTTTACAATCCATTTTTGGTTTCGTCAATCTATTTTTTGCTTTCCTCAATCCATGTCTTGGTCACTCAGCCCATTTTTGGGTTCCTCAGTCCATTTTTGGGTTCCTCAATCCATGTTTGGGTTTCACAGTCCAGTTTTTGGTATCTGAGCCCATTTTTAGGTTTCTCAATGAATTTTGGGTTCCTCAATCCATTTTTGGGGTTTCTCAGCCTATTTTTGGGTTCCTCAATCCATTTTTGGGTTGCCCATGTCACTTTTGGTTTCTCAGTCTGTTTTAGATCTTTCAGCTCATTTTTGGTTTCCTCAATTCATTTTGGGTTCCTCAATCCATGTCTTGGTCACTCAGCCCATTTTTTGGTTTCTCAGCCTATTTTAGAGTTCCTCAAACCATTTATGGGTTCCTCAAACCATTTTTGGGTTCCTCAGTCCGTGTTTGGGTACCTCACGCCACTTTTGGGTTCCTCAGTCCGTCATTGGGTTCCTCAAAACATTTTTGGGTCCTGCAGCCCATTTTTTGGTGCCTCAGCCAACTTTTTAATTTCCCAGTTCATTTTTGGGTTCCTCCGTCCATTTTTGGGTTCCTCAATCCATTTTTGGGTCCCTCAATCCATTTTGGGGTGTCCCAGGACATTTTTGCTTTCCTCCGTCCATTTTTACCTTTACAATCCATTTTTGCTTTCGTCAATCTATTTTTTGGTTTCCTCAATCCATGTCTTGGTCACTCAGCCCATTTTTGGGTTCCTCAATCCATTTTTGGGTCCCTCAATCCATTTTGGGGTGTCCCAGGACATTTTTGCTTTCCTCCGTCCATTTTTACCTTTACAATCCATTTTTGCTTTCGTCAATCTATTTTTTGGTTTCCTCAATCCATGTCTTGGTCACTCAGCCCATTTTTGGGTTCCTCAATCCATTTTTGGTTCCTCAATCCATTTTTGTGTTGCCTAGGGTATTTTTGGGTCTTGGAGAACATTTTTGGGTTCCGCAATCTTTTTTTGGGTCCCTCATTCCATTTTTGGGTTTCCCAGTCGATTATTGGCGTTGTCAGTCGATTTTTAGGTTTACAATCCGTATTTGGTTTTCTCGATCTATTTTTTCGTTTCCTCAGTCCATTTTTGGGTTTCCCCGATCATTTTTGGTTTCCTCAATCCAGTTTTGGGTTCCTCAATCCATGTCTCAGTCACTCAGCCCATTTTTGGGTTCCTCCGTCCATTTTTGGTCTTGCTGCACATTTTTGGGTTCCTCAGTCTAGTTTTTGGTTCCTCAATCCATCTTTTGGTTTCCCAGTCCATTTTTTGATTTCTCAGTCCATTTTTTGGTTTCTCAATGCATTTTTGGGTCCTGCAGCCCATTTTTGGGTGCCTCAGACAACTTTTTAATTTCCCAGTTCATTTTTGGGTTCCTCCGTCCATTTTCGGGTTCCTCAATGCATTTTTTAATTCCTCCGTCCATTTCTTGGTCCCTCAGCCCATTTTTTGAGTTCCTTAATCTATTCTTGGCTTCCTCAATCCATTTTTGGGTTTCCCAGGCTATTTTTGGTTTCTCAGTCCGTTTTTGGGTTTCCAAGCCCTTTTTTGGGTTTCTCAGCCCATTTTTTTGTTTCTCAATCCATTTTTGCTTTCCTCAGGGCACTTTTGGGTTTCTTAGCCCATTTTTGGTTTCCTCAATCCATTTTTGGGTTCCTCAGTCTATTTTTTAGTCCCTCAGCCCATTTTTTGCTCTGTAATTCCATTTTTGGGTCCCTCAGCCCATTTTGGAGTCTTTCAGCACATTTTCAGATCCCGCAGTTCATTTTTGGTTTGGTCAAACCATTTTTGGTTTTCTCACCCATTTTTGGGTTCCTCAATCCATTTTTTTTTATTCTCAGGCCATTTTTGAGTTTCTGAGTCTATTTTTGGATTTCTAAATCCTTTTTTGGGTTCTTCAGTCCATTTTTGGGTTCCTCAGCCCTTTTTGTGAGTTCCTCAATCGATTTTTGGGTTTGTCAGCCTATTTTTGGGGTTCCTCAATGCATTTTTGGGTTTCTCAGCCCATTTTGGGGCTTTTCAGACCATTTTTCGGTTCTTCAATCCATTGTTTGATTACTCAGCCAGTTTTTGTGTTCTTCAATTCATTTTTGTTTTTTTCCAATCCATTTTTTTGGTTTCTCAGCCCATTTTTGTGTTCCTCAATGCATTTTTGGTTACCTCAGACCATTTTTGGGTTCCTCAATCCATTTTTGGGTTCCTTAAACCATTTTTGGTTTCCCAGTCCATTTTTGGTTTCCTCAATCCATTTTTGGGTTTCTCAGCACATTTTTGGGTTCCTCAATCCATGTCTTGGTCACTCAGCCCATTTTTGTGTTTCTCAGCCCATTTTTGGGCTTTTCAGACCATTTTTGGGTTCCTCAATCCATTTTTGGGTTCCTCAATCCATTTTGGGGTGTCCCAGGACATTTTTGGTTTCCTCAGTCCATTTTTAGCTTTACAATCCATTTTTGGTTTCGTCAATCTATTTTTTGCTTTCCTCAATCCATGTCTTGGTCACTCAGCCCATTTTTGGGTTCCTCAGTCCATTTTTGGGTTCCTCAATCCATGTTTGGGTTTCACAGTCCAGTTTTTGATATCTGAGCCCATTTTTAGGTTTCTCAATGAATTTTGGGTTCCTCAATCCATTTTTGGGGTTTCTCAGCCTATTTTTGGGTTCCTCAATCCATTTTTGGGTTGCCCATGTCACTTTTGGTTTCTCAGTCTGTTTTAGATCTTTCAGCTCATTTTTGGTTTCCTCAATTCATTTTGGGTTCCTCAATCCATGTCTTGGTCACTCAGCCCATTTTTTGGTTTCTCAGCCTATTTTAGAGTTCCTCAAACCATTTATGGGTTCCTCAAACCATTTTTGGGTTCCTCAGTCCGTGTTTGGGTACCTCACGCCACTTTTGGGTTCCTCAGTCCGTCATTGGGTTCCTCAAAACATTTTTGGGTCCTGCAGCCCATTTTTTGGTGCCTCAGCCAACTTTTTAATTTCCCAGTTCATTTTTGGGTTCCTCCGTCCATTTTTGGGTTCCTCAATCCATTTTTGGGTCCCTCAATCCATTTTGGGGTGTCCCAGGACATTTTTGCTTTCCTCCGTCCATTTTTACCTTTACAATCCATTTTTGCTTTCGTCAATCTATTTTTTGGTTTCCTCAATCCATGTCTTGGTCACTCAGCCCATTTTTGGGTTCCTCAATCCATTTTTGTGTTGCCTAGGGTATTTTTGGGTCTTGGAGAACATTTTTGGGTTCCGCAATCTATTTTTGGGTCCCTCATTCCATTTTTGGGTTTCCCAGTCGATTATTGGCGTTCTCAGTCGATTTTTAGGTTTACAATCCGTATTTGGTTTTCTCAATCTATTTTTTGGTTTCCTCAGTCCATTTTTGGGTTTCCCCGATCATTTTTGGTTTCCTCAATCCAGTTTTGGGTTCCTCAATCCATGTCTCGGTCACTCAGCCCATTTTTGGGTTCCTCCGTCCATTTTTGGTCTTGCTGCACATTTTTGGGTTCCTCAGTCTAGTTTTTGGTTCCTCAATCCATCTTTTGGTTTCCCAGTCCATTTTTTGATTTCTCAGTCCATTTTTTGGTTTCTCAATGCATTTTTGGGTCCTGCAGCCCATTTTTGGGTGCCTCAGCCAACTTTTTAATTTCCCAGTTCATTTTTGGGTTCCTCCGTCCATTTTCGGGTTCCTCAATGCATTTTTTAATTCCTCCGTCCATTTCTTGGTCCCTCAGCCCATTTTTTGAGTTCCTTAATCTATTCTTGGCTTCCTCAATCCATTTTTGGGTTTCCCAGGCTATTTTTGGTTTCTCAGTCCGTTTTTGGGTTTCCAAGCCCATTTTTGGGTTTCTCAGCCCATTTTTTTGTTTCTCAATCCATTTTTGCTTTCCTCAGTGCACTTTTGGGTTTCTTAGCCCATTTTTGGTTTCCTCAATCCATTTTTGGGTTCCTCAGTCTATTTTTTAGTCCCTCAGCCCATTTTTTGCTCTGTAATTCCATTTTTGGGTCCCTCAGCCTATTTTGGAGTCTTTCAGCACATTTTCAGATCCCACATTTCATTTTTGGTTTGGTCAAACCATTTTTGGTTTTCTCACCCATTTTTGGGTTCCTCAATCCATTTTTTTTATTCTCAGGCCATTTTTGAGTTTCTGAGTCTATTTTTGGATTTCTAAAGCCTTTTTTGGGTTCTTCAGTCCATTTTTGGGTTCCTCAGCCCTTTTTGTGAGTTCCTCAATCGATTTTTGGGTTTCTCAGCCCATTTTGGGGCTTTTCAGACCATTTTTCGGTTCTTCAATCCATTGTTTGATTACTCAGCCAGTTTTTGTGTTCTTCAATTCATTTTTGTTTTTTTCCAATCCATTTTTTTGGTTTCTCAGCCCATTTTTGTGTTCCTCAATGCATTTTTGGTTACCTCAGACCATTTTTGGGTTCCTCAATCCATTTTTGGGTTGCCCATGTCACTTTTGGTTTCTCAGTCTGTTTTAGATCTTTCAGCTCATTTTTGGTTTCCTCAATTCATTTTGGGTTCCTCAATCCATGTCTTGGTCACTCAGCCCATTTTTTGGTTTCTCAGCCTATTTTAGAGTTCCTCAAACCATTTATGGGTTCCTCAAACCATTTTTGGGTTCCTCAGTCCGTGTTTGGGTACCTCACGCCACTTTTGGGTTCCTCAGTCCGTCATTGGGTTCCTCAAAACATTTTTGGATCCTGCAGCCCATTTTTTGGTCCCTCAGCCCATTTTGGGGGTTTTTCAATCCATTTTTTGGTTTCCCACTCCATTTTTGGGTTCATCAAGCCATTTTTGGTTTCCTCAGTCTATTTTGGGTTTGCCAGTCAATTTTTGGCTTTCTCAGTCCATTTTTAGGTTTCTCAATGCATTTTTGGGTTCCCCAATCCATTTTTGGTTTGCCCATGACAGTTTTTGTTTCTCAGTCTGTTTTTGGTCCTTCAGCTCATTTTTTGTTTCCTCAATCTAGTTTTTGGTTCCTCAGTCCGCTTTTGGGTTCCTCAATACATTTTTGGGTCCCTCAGCCCATTTTGGGTCTCGCAGCCCAGTTTTGGCTTTCTCAGTCCATTTTTAGGTTCCTCAATCTATTTTTTGGTTTCCTCAATCCATTTTTGGCTTCCTCTATATAGTTTTTGGTTTCCTAAGCCCATTTTTGTGTTCCTGAAGTCATTTCTGGGTTTCTCAGTCCATCTTTGGGTTCCACAATACATTTTTGGGTGCCTCAGCCAATTTTTTAATTTCCCAGTCCATTTTTGGTTTCCTTAATCCATTTTTGGGTTCCTCAGCACATTTTTGGGTTCCTCAATCCATGTCTTGGTCACTCAGCCCATTTTTGGATTTCTCAGCCCATTTTTGGTCTTTTCAGACCATTTTTGGGTTCCTCAATCCATTTTTGGGTTCCTCAGTCCATTTTTGGTTCCCTCAGCCCATTTTTGGTTCCTCAATTCATTTTTGGGTGTCCCAGAACATTTTTGGGTTCCTCCGTCCGTTTTTAGCTTTACAATCCATTTTTGCTTTCGTCAATCTATTTTTTGGTTTCCTCAATCCATGTCTTGGTCACTCAGCCCATTTTTGGGTTCCTCAATCCATTTTTGGGTTGCCCATGTCACTTTTGGTTTCTCAGTCTGTTTTAGATCTTTCAGCTCATTTTTGGTTTCCTCAATTCATTTTGGGTTCCTCAATCCATGTCTTGGTCACTCAGCCCATTTTTTGGTTTCTCAGCCTATTTTAGAGTTCCTCAAACCATTTATGGGTTCCTCAAACCATTTTTGGGTTCCTCAGTCCGTGTTTGGGTACCTCACGCCACTTTTGGGTTCCTCAGTCCGTCATTGGGTTCCTCAAAACATTTTTGGGTCCTGCAGCCCATTTTTTGGTCCCTCAGCCCATTTTGGGGGTTTTTCAATCCATTTTTTGGTTTCCCACTCCATTTTTGGGTTCATCGAGCCATTTTTGGTTTCCTCAGTCTATTTTGGGTTTGCCAGTCAATTTTTGGCTTTCTCAGTCCATTTTTAGGTTTCTCAATGCATTTTTGGGTTCCCCAATCCATTTTTGGTTTGCCCATGACATTTTTTGTTTCTCAGTCTGTTTTTGGTCCTTCAGCTCATTTTTTGTTTCCTCAATCTAGTTTTTGGTTCCTCAGTCCGCTTTTGGGTTCCTCAATACATTTTTGGGTCCCTCAGCCCATTTTGGGTCTCGCAGCCCAGTTTTGGCTTTCTCAGTCCATTTTTAGGTTCCTCAATCTATTTTTTGGTTTCCTCAATCCATTTTTGGGTTCCTCTATATAGTTTTTGGTTTCCTAAGCCCATTTTTGTGTTCCTGAAGTCATTTCTGGGTTTCTCAGTCCATCTTTGGGTTCCACAATACATTTTTGGGTTCCTTAAACCATTTTTGGTTTCCCAGTCCATTTTTGGTTTCCTCAATCCATTTTTGGGTTTCTCAGCACATTTTTGGGTTCCTCAATCCATGTCTTGGTCACTCAGCCCATTTTTGTGTTTCTCAGCCCATTTTTGGGCTTTTCAGACCATTTTTGGGTTCCTCAATCCATTTTTGGGTTCCTCAATCCATTTTGGGGTGTCCCAGGACATTTTTGGTTTCCTCAGTCCATTTTTAGCTTTACAATCCATTTTTGGTTTCGTCAATCTATTTTTTGCTTTCCTCAATCCATGTCTTGGTCACTCAGCCCATTTTTGGGTTCCTCAGTCCATTTTTGGGTTCCTCAATCCATGTTTGGGTTTCACAGTCCAGTTTTTGATATCTGAGCCCATTTTTAGGTTTCTCAATGAATTTTGGGTTCCTCAATCCATTTTTGGGGTTTCTCAGCCTATTTTTGGGTTCCTCAATCCATTTTTGGGTTGCCCATGTCACTTTTGGTTTCTCAGTCTGTTTTAGATCTTTCAGCTCATTTTTGGTTTCCTCAATTCATTTTGGGTTCCTCAATCCATGTCTTGGTCACTCAGCCCATTTTTTGGTTTCTCAGCCTATTTTAGAGTTCCTCAAACCATTTATGGGTTCCTCAAACCATTTTTGGGTTCCTCAGTCCGTGTTTGGGTACCTCACGCCACTTTTGGGTTCCTCAGTCCGTCATTGGGTTCCTCAAAACATTTTTGGGTCCTGCAGCCCATTTTTTGGTCCCTCAGCCCATTTTGGGGGTTTTTCAATCCATTTTTTGGTTTCCCACTCCATTTTTGGGTTCATCGAGCCATTTTTGGTTTCCTCAGTCTATTTTGGGTTTGCCAGTCAATTTTTGGCTTTCTCAGTCCATTTTTAGGTTTCTCAATGCATTTTTGGGTTCCCCAATCCATTTTTGGTTTGCCCATGACATTTTTTGTTTCTCAGTCTGTTTTTGGTCCTTCAGCTCATTTTTTGTTTCCTCAATCTAGTTTTTGGTTCCTCAGTCCGCTTTTGGGTTCCTCAATACATTTTTGGGTCCCTCAGCCCATTTTGGGTCTCGCAGCCCAGTTTTGGCTTTCTCAGTCCATTTTTAGGTTCCTCAATCTATTTTTTGGTTTCCTCAATCCATTTTTGGGTTCCTCTATATAGTTTTTGGTTTCCTAAGCCCATTTTTGTGTTCCTGAAGTCATTTCTGGGTTTCTCAGTCCATCTTTGGGTTCCACAATACATTTTTGGGTTCCTTAAACCATTTTTGGTTTCCCAGTCCATTTTTGGTTTCCTCAATCCATTTTTGGGTTTCTCAGCACATTTTTGGGTTCCTCAATCCATGTCTTGGTCACTCAGCCCATTTTTGTGTTTCTCAGCCCATTTTTGGGCTTTTCAGACCATTTTTGGGTTCCTCAATCCATTTTTGGGTTCCTCAATCCATTTTGGGGTGTCCCAGGACATTTTTGGTTTCCTCAGTCTATTTTGGGTTTGCCAGTCAATTTTTGGCTTTCTCAGTCCATTTTTAGGTTTCTCAATGCATTTTTGGGTTCCCCAATCCAGTTTTGGTTTGCCCATGACTTTTTTTGTTTCTCAGTCTGTTTTTGGTCCTTCAGCTCATTTTTTGTTTCCTCAATCTAGTTTTTGGTTCCTCAGTCCGCTTTTGGGTTCCTCAATACATTTTTGGGTCCCTCAGCCCATTTTGGGTCTCGCAGCCCAGTTTTGGCTTTCTCAGTCCATTTTTAGGTTCCTCAATCTATTTTTTGGTTTCCTCAATCCATTTTTGGGTTCCTCTATATAGTTTTTGGTTTCCTAAGCCCATTTTTGTGTTCCTGAAGTCATTTCTGGGTTTCTCAGTCCATCTTTGGGTTCCACAATACATTTTTGGGTTCCTTAAACCATTTTTGGTTTCCCAGTCCATTTTTGGTTTCCTCAATCCATTTTTGGGTTTCTCAGCACATTTTTGGGTTCCTCAATCCATGTCTTGGTCACTCAGCCCATTTTTGTGTTTCTCAGCCCATTTTTGGGCTTTTCAGACCAGTTTTGGGTTCCTCAATCCATTTTTGGGTTCCTCAATCCATTTTGGGGTGTCCCAGGACATTTTTGGTTTCCTCAGTCCATTTTTAGCTTTACAATCCATTTTTGGTTTCGTCAATCTATTTTTTGCTTTCCTCAATCCATGTCTTGGTCACTCAGCCCATTTTTGGGTTCCTCAGTCCATTTTTGGGTTCCTCAATCCATGTTTGGGTTTCACAGTCCAGTTTTTGATATCTGAGCCCATTTTTAGGTTTCTCAATGAATTTTGGGTTCCTCAATCCATTTTTGGGGTTTCTCAGCCTATTTTTGGGTTCCTCAATCCATTTTTGGGTTGCCCATGTCACTTTTGGTTTCTCAGTCTGTTTTAGATCTTTCAGCTCATTTTTGGTTTCCTCAATTCATTTTGGGTTCCTCAATCCATGTCTTGGTCACTCAGCCCATTTTTTGGTTTCTCAGCCTATTTTAGAGTTCCTCAAACCATTTATGGGTTCCTCAAACCATTTTTGGGTTCCTCAGTCCGTGTTTGGGTACCTCACGCCACTTTTGGGTTCCTCAGTCCGTCATTGGGTTCCTCAAAACATTTTTGGGTCCTGCAGCCCATTTTTTGGTCCCTCAGCCCATTTTGGGGGTTTTTCAATCCATTTTTTGGTTTCCCACTCCATTTTTGGGTTCATCGAGCCATTTTTGGTTTCCTCAGTCTATTTTGGGTTTGCCAGTCAATTTTTGGCTTTCTCAGTCCATTTTTAGGTTTCTCAATGCATTTTTGGGTTCCCCAATCCATTTTTGGTTTGCCCATGACATTTTTTGTTTCTCAGTCTGTTTTTGGTCCTTCAGCTCATTTTTTGTTTCCTCAATCTAGTTTTTGGTTCCTCAGTCCGCTTTTGGGTTCCTCAATACATTTTTGGGTCCCTCAGCCCATTTTGGGTCTCGCAGCCCAGTTTTGGCTTTCTCAGTCCATTTTTAGGTTCCTCAATCTATTTTTTGGTTTCCTCAATCCATTTTTGGCTTCCTCTATATAGTTTTTGGTTTCCTAAGCCCATTTTTGTGTTCCTGAAGTCATTTCTGGGTTTCTCAGTCCATCTTTGGGTTCCACAATACATTTTTGGGTGCCTCAGCCAATTTTTTAATTTCCCAGTCCATTTTTGGTTTCCTTAATCCATTTTTGGGTTCCTCAGCACATTTTTGGGTTCCTCAATCCATGTCTTGGTCACTCAGCCCATTTTTGTGTTTCTCAGCCCATTTTTGGGCTTTTCAGACCATTTTTGGGTTCCTCAATCCATTTTTGGGTTCCTCAGTCCATTTTTGGTTCCCTCAGCCCATTTTTGGTTCCTCAATTCATTTTTGGGTGTCCCAGGACATTTTTGGGTTCCTCAATCCATTTTTGGGTCCCTCAATCCATTTTGGGGTGTCCCAGGACATTTTTGCTTTCCTCCGTCCATTTTTAGCTTTACAATCCTTTTTTGCTTTCGTCAATCTATTTTTTGGTTTCCTCAATCCATGTCTTGGTCACTCAGCCCATTTTTGGGTTCCTCAATCCATTTTTGGGTTGCCCATGTTACTTTTGGTTTCTCAGTCTGTTTTAGATCTTTCAGCTCATTTTTGGTTTCCTCAATTCATTTTGGGTTCCTCAATCCATGTCTTGGTCACTCAGCCCATTTTTTGGTTTCTCAGTCTATTTTAGAGTTCCTCAAACCATTTATGGGTTCCTCAAACCATTTTTGGGTTCCTCAGTCCGTGTTTGGGTACCTCACGCCACTTTTGGGTTCCTCAGTCCGTCATTGGGTTCCTCAAAACATTTTTGGGTCCTGCAGCCCATTTTTTGGTCCCTCAGCCCATTTTGGGGGTTTTTCAATCCATTTTTTGGTTTCCCACTCCATTTTTGGGTTCATCGAGCCATTTTTGGTTTCCTCAGTCTATTTTGGGTTTGCCAGTCAATTTTTGGCTTTCTCAGTCCATTTTTAGGTTTCTCAATGCATTTTTGGGTTCCCCAATCCATTTTTGGTTTGCCCATGACATTTTTTGTTTCTCAGTCTGTTTTTTGGTCCTTCAGCTCATTTTTTGTTTCCTCAATCTAGTTTTTGGTTCCTCAGTCCGCTTTTGGGTTCCTCAATACATTTTTGGGTCCCTCAGCCCATTTTGGGTCTCGCAGCCCAGTTTTGGCTTTCTCAGTCCATTTTTTAGGTTCCTCAATCTATTTTTTGGTTTCCCTCAATCCATTTTTGGGTTCCTCTATATAGTTTTTGGTTTCCTAAGCCCATTTTTGTGTTCCTGAAGTCATTTCTGGGTTTCTCAGTCCATCTTTGGGTTCCACAATACATTTTTGGGTTCCTTAAACCATTTTTGGTTTTCCCAGTCCATTTTTGGTTTCCTCAATCCATTTTTGGGTTTCTCAGCACATTTTTGGGTTCCTCAATCCATGTCTTGGTCACTCAGCCCATTTTTGTGTTTCTCAGCCCATTTTTGGGCTTTTCAGACCATTTTTGGGTTCCTCAATCCATTTTTGGGTTCCTCAATCCATTTTGGGGGTGTCCCAGGACATTTTTGGTTTTCCTCAGTCTATTTTGGGTTTGCCAGTCAATTTTTGGCTTTCTCAGTCCATTTTTAGGTTTCTCAATGCATTTTTGGGTTCCCCAATCCAGTTTTGGTTTGCCCATGACTTTTTTTGTTTCTCAGTCTGTTTTTGGTCCTTCAGCTCATTTTTTGTTTCCTCAATCTAGTTTTTGGTTCCTCAGTCCGCTTTTGGGTTCCTCAATACATTTTTGGGTCCCTCAGCCCATTTTGGGTCTCGCAGCCCAGTTTTGGCTTTCTCAGTCCATTTTTAGGTTCCTCAATCTATTTTTTGGTTTCCTCAATCCATTTTTGGCTTCCTCTATATAGTTTTTGGTTTCCTAAGCCCATTTTTGTGTTCCTGAAGTCATTTCTGGGTTTCTCAGTCCATCTTTGGGTTCCACAATACATTTTTGGGTTCCTTAAACCATTTTTGGTTTCCCAGTCCATTTTTGGTTTCCTCAATCCATTTTTGGGTTTCTCAGCACATTTTTGGGTTCCTCAATCCATGTCTTGGTCACTCAGCCCATTTTTGTGTTTCTCAGCCCATTTTTGGGCTTTTCAGACCATTTTTGGGTTCCTCAATCCATTTTTGGGTTCCTCAATCCATTTTGGGGTGTCCAGGACATTTTTGGTTTCCTCAGTCTATTTTGGGTTTGCCAGTCAATTTTTGGCTTTTCTCAGTCCATTTTTAGGTTTCTCAATGCATTTTTGGGTTCCCCAATCCAGTTTTGGTTTGCCCATGACATTTTTTGTTTCTCAGTCTGTTTTTGGTCCTTCAGCTCATTTTTTGTTTCCTCAATCTAGTTTTTGGTTCCTCAGTCCGCTTTTGGGTTCCTCAATACATTTTTGGGTCCCTCAGCCCATTTTTGGGTCTCGCAGCCCAGTTTTGGCTTTCTCAGTCCATTTTTAGGTTCCTCAATCTATTTTTTGGTTTCCTCAATCCATTTTTGGGTTCCTCTATATAGTTTTTGGTTTCCTAAGCCCATTTTTGTGTTCCTGAAGTCATTTCTGGGTTTCTCAGTCCATCTTTGGGTTCCACAATACATTTTTGGGTTCCTTAAACCATTTTTGGTTTCCCAGTCCATTTTTGGTTTCCCTCAATCCATTTTTGGGTTTCTCAGCACATTTTTGGGTTCCTCAATCCATGTCTTGGTCACTCAGCCCATTTTTGTGTTTCTCAGCCCATTTTTGGGCTTTTCAGACCATTTTTGGGTTCCTCAATCCATTTTTGGGTTCCTCAATCCATTTTGGGGTGTCCCAGGACATTTTTGGTTTCCTCAGTCCATTTTTAGCTTTACAATCCATTTTTGGTTTCGTCAATCTATTTTTTGCTTTCCTCAATCCATGTCTTGGTCACTCAGCCCATTTTTGGGTTCCTCAGTCCATTTTTGGGTTCCTCAATCCATGTTTGGGTTTCACAGTCCAGTTTTTGATATCTGAGCCCATTTTTAGGTTTCTCAATGAATTTTGGGTTCCTCAATCCATTTTTGGGGTTTCTCAGCCCATTTTTGGGGTTCCTCAATCCATTTTTGGGTTGCCCATGTCACTTTTGGTTTCTCAGTCTGTTTTAGATCTTTCAGCTCATTTTTGGTTTCCTCAATTCATTTTGGGTTCCTCAATCCATGTCTTGGTCACTCAGCCCATTTTTTGGTTTCTCAGCCTATTTTAGAGTTCCTCAAACCATTTATGGGTTCCTCAAACCATTTTTGGGTTCCTCAGTCCGTGTTTGGGTACCTCACGCCCACTTTTGGGTTCCTCAGTCCGTCATTGGGTTCCTCAAAACATTTTTGGGTCCTGCAGCCCATTTTTTGGTCCCTCAGCCCATTTTGGGGGTTTTTCAATCCATTTTTTGGTTTCCCACTCCATTTTTGGGTTCATCGAGCCATTTTTGGTTTCCTCAGTCTATTTTGGGTTTGCCAGTCAATTTTTGGCTTTCTCAGTCCATTTTTTAGGTTTCTCAATGCATTTTTGGGTTCCCCAATCCATTTTTGGTTTGCCCATGACATTTTTTGTTTCTCAGTCTGTTTTTGGGTCCTTCAGCTCATTTTTTGTTTCCTCAATCTAGTTTTTGGTTCCTCAGTCCGCTTTTGGGTTCCTCAATACATTTTTGGGTCCCTCAGCCCATTTTGGGTCTCGCAGCCCAGTTTTGGCTTTCTCAGTCCATTTTTAGGTTCCTCAATCTATTTTTTGGTTTCCTCAATCCATTTTTGGGTTCCTCTATATAGTTTTTGGTTTCCTAAGCCCATTTTTGTGTTCCTGAAGTCATTTCTGGGTTTCTCAGTCCATCTTTGGGTTCCACAATACATTTTTGGGTTCCTTAAACCATTTTTGGTTTCCCAGTCCATTTTTGGTTTCCTCAATCCATTTTTGGGTTTCTCAGCACATTTTTGGGTTCCTCAATCCATGTCTTGGTCACTCAGCCCATTTTTGTGTTTCTCAGCCCATTTTTGGGCTTTTCAGACCATTTTTGGGTTCCTCAATCCATTTTTTGGGTTCCTCAATCCATTTTGGGGTGTCCCAGGACATTTTTGGTTTCCTCAGTCTATTTTGGGTTTGCCAGTCAATTTTTGGCTTTCTCAGTCCATTTTTAGGTTTCTCAATGCATTTTTGGGTTCCCCAATCCAGTTTTGGTTTGCCCATGACATTTTTTGTTTCTCAGTCTGTTTTTGGTCCTTCAGCTCATTTTTTGTTTCCTCAATCTAGTTTTTGGTTCCTCAGTCCGCTTTTGGGTTCCTCAATACATTTTTGGGTCCCTCAGCCCATTTTGGGTCTCGCAGCCCAGTTTTGGCTTTCTCAGTCCATTTTTAGGTTCCTCAATCTATTTTTTGGTTTCCTCAATCCATTTTTGGGGTTCCTCTATATAGTTTTTTGGTTTCCTAAGCCCATTTTTGTGTTCCTGAAGTCATTTCTGGGTTTCTCAGTCCATCTTTGGGTTCCACAATACATTTTTGGGTTCCTTAAACCATTTTTGGTTTCCCAGTCCATTTTTGGTTTCCTCAATCCATTTTTGGGTTTCTCAGCACATTTTTGGGTTCCTCAATCCATGTCTTGGTCACTCAGCCCATTTTTGTGTTTCTCAGCCCATTTTTGGGCTTTTCAGACCATTTTTGGGTTCCTCAATCCATTTTTTGGGTTGCCCATGTCACTTTTGGTTTCTCAGTCTGTTTTAGATCTTTCAGCTCATTTTTGGTTTCCTCAATTCATTTTGGGTTCCTCAATCCATGTCTTGGTCACTCAGCCCATTTTTTGGTTTCTCAGCCTATTTTAGAGTTCCTCAAACCATTTATGGGTTCCTCAAACCATTTTTGGGTTCCTCAGTCCGTGTTTGGGTACCTCACGCCACTTTTGGGTTCCTCAGTCCGTCATTGGGTTCCTCAAAACATTTTTGGGTCCTGCAGCCCATTTTTTGGTCCCTCAGCCCATTTTGGGGGTTTTTCAATCCATTTTTTGGTTTCCCACTCCATTTTTGGGTTCATCGAGCCATTTTTGGTTTCCTCAGTCTATTTTGGGTTTGCCAGTCAATTTTTGGCTTTCTCAGTCCATTTTTAGGTTTCTCAATGCATTTTTGGGTTCCCCAATCCATTTTTGGTTTGCCCATGACATTTTTTGTTTCTCAGTCTGTTTTTGGTCCTTCAGCTCATTTTTTGTTTCCTCAATCTAGTTTTTGGTTCCTCAGTCCGCTTTTGGGTTCCTCAATACATTTTTGGGTCCCTCAGCCCATTTTGGGTCTCGCAGCCCAGTTTTGGCTTTCTCAGTCCATTTTTAGGTTCCTCAATCTATTTTTTGGTTTCCTCAATCCATTTTTGGCTTCCTCTATATAGTTTTTGGTTTCCTAAGCCCATTTTTGTGTTCCTGAAGTCATTTCTGGGTTTCTCAGTCCATCTTTGGGTTCCACAATACATTTTTGGGTTCCTTAAACCATTTTTGGTTTCCCAGTCCATTTTTGGTTTCCTCAATCCATTTTTGGGTTTCTCAGCACATTTTTGGGTTCCTCAATCCATGTCTTGGTCACTCAGCCCATTTTTGTGTTTCTCAGCCCATTTTTGGGCTTTTCAGACCATTTTTGGGTTCCTCAATCCATTTTTGGGTTCCTCAATCCATTTTGGGGTGTCCCAGGACATTTTTGGTTTCCTCAGTCTATTTTGGGTTTGCCAGTCAATTTTTGGCTTTCTCAGTCCATTTTTAGGTTTCTCAATGCATTTTTGGGTTCCCCAATCCAGTTTTGGTTTGCCCATGACATTTTTTGTTTCTCAGTCTGTTTTTGGTCCTTCAGCTCATTTTTTGTTTCCTCAATCTAGTTTTTGGTTCCTCAGTCCGCTTTTGGGTTCCTCAATACATTTTTGGGTCCCTCAGCCCATTTTGGGTCTCGCAGCCCAGTTTTGGCTTTCTCAGTCCATTTTTAGGTTCCTCAATCTATTTTTTGGTTTCCTCAATCCATTTTTGGCTTCCTCTATATAGTTTTTGGTTTCCTAAGCCCATTTTTGTGTTCCTGAAGTCATTTCTGGGTTTCTCAGTCCATCTTTGGGTTCCACAATACATTTTTGGGTTCCTTAAACCATTTTTGGTTTCCCAGTCCATTTTTGGTTTCCTCAATCCATTTTTGGGTTTCTCAGCACATTTTTGGGTTCCTCAATCCATGTCTTGGTCACTCAGCCCCTTTTTGTGTTTCTCAGCCCATTTTTGGGCTTTTCAGACCATTTTTGGGTTCCTCAATCCATTTTTGGGTTCCTCAATCCATTTTGGGGTGTCCCAGGACATTTTTGGTTTCCTCAGTCTATTTTGGGTTTGCCAGTCAATTTTTGGCTTTCTCAGTCCATTTTTAGGTTTCTCAATGCATTTTTGGGTTCCCCAATCCAGTTTTGGTTTGCCCATGACATTTTTTGTTTCTCAGTCTGTTTTTGGTCCTTCAGCTCATTTTTTGTTTCCTCAATCTAGTTTTTGGTTCCTCAGTCCGCTTTTGGGTTCCTCAATACATTTTTGGGTCCCTCAGCCCATTTTGGGTCTCGCAGCCCAGTTTTGGCTTTCTCAGTCCATTTTTAGGTTCCTCAATCTATTTTTTGGTTTCCTCAATCCATTTTTGGCTTCCTCTATATAGTTTTTGGTTTCCTAAGCCCATTTTTGTGTTCCTGAAGTCATTTCTGGGTTTCTCAGTCCATCTTTGGGTTCCACAATACATTTTTGGGTTCCTTAAACCATTTTTGGTTTCCCAGTCCATTTTTGGTTTCCTCAATCCATTTTTGGGTTTCTCAGCACATTTTTGGGTTCCTCAATCCATGTCTTGGTCACTCAGCCCATTTTTGTGTTTCTCAGCCCATTTTTGGGCTTTTCAGACCATATTTGGGTTCCTCAATCCATTTTTGGGTTGCCCATGTCACTTTTGGTTTCTCAGTCTGTTTTAGATCTTTCAGCTCATTTTTGGTTTCCTCAATTCATTTTGGGTTCCTCAATCCATGTCTTGGTCACTCAGCCCATTTTTTGGTTTCTCAGCCTATTTTAGAGTTCCTCAAACCATTTATGGGTTCCTCAAACCATTTTTGGGTTCCTCAGTCCGTGTTTGGGTACCTCACGCCACTTTTGGGTTCCTCAGTCCGTCATTGGGTTCCTCAAAACATTTTTGGGTCCTGCAGCCCATTTTTTGGTCCCTCAGCCCATTTTGGGGGTTTTTCAATCCATTTTTTGGTTTCCCACTCCATTTTTGGGTTCATCGAGCCATTTTTGGTTTCCTCAGTCTATTTTGGGTTTGCCAGTCAATTTTTGGCTTTCTCAGTCCATTTTTAGGTTTCTCAATGCATTTTTGGGTTCCCCAATCCATTTTTGGTTTGCCCATGACATTTTTTGTTTCTCAGTCTGTTTTTGGTCCTTCAGCTCATTTTTTGTTTCCTCAATCTAGTTTTTGGTTCCTCAGTCCGCTTTTGGGTTCCTCAATACATTTTTGGGTCCCTCAGCCCATTTTGGGTCTCGCAGCCCAGTTTTGGCTTTCTCAGTCCATTTTTAGGTTCCTCAATCTATTTTTTGGTTTCCTCAATCCATTTTTGGGTTCCTCTATATAGTTTTTGGTTTCCTAAGCCCATTTTTGTGTTCCTGAAGTCATTTCTGGGTTTCTCAGTCCATCTTTGGGTTCCACAATACATTTTTGGGGTTCCTTAAACCATTTTTGGTTTCCCAGTCCATTTTTGGTTTCCTCAATCCATTTTTGGGTTTCTCAGCACATTTTTGGGTTCCTCAATCCATGTCTTGGTCACTCAGCCCATTTTTGTGTTTCTCAGCCCATTTTTGGGCTTTTCAGACCATTTTTGGGTTCCTCAATCCATTTTTGGGTTCCTCAATCCATTTTGGGGTGTCCCAGGACATTTTTGGTTTCCTCAGTCTATTTTGGGTTTGCCAGTCAATTTTTGGCTTTCTCAGTCCATTTTTAGGTTTCTCAATGCATTTTTGGGTTCCCCAATCCAGTTTTGGTTTGCCCATGACATTTTTTGTTTCTCAGTCTGTTTTTGGTCCTTCAGCTCATTTTTTGTTTCCTCAATCTAGTTTTTGGTTCCTCAGTCCGCTTTTGGGTTCCTCAATACATTTTTGGGTCCCTCAGCCCATTTTGGGTCTCGCAGCCCAGTTTTGGCTTTCTCAGTCCATTTTTAGGTTCCTCAATCTATTTTTTGGTTTCCTCAATCCATTTTTGGCTTCCTCTATATAGTTTTTGGTTTCCTAAGCCCATTTTTGTGTTCCTGAAGTCATTTCTGGGTTTCTCAGTCCATCTTTGGGTTCCACAATACATTTTTGGGTTCCTTAAACCATTTTTGGTTTCCCAGTCCATTTTTGGTTTCCTCAATCCATTTTTGGGTTTCTCAGCACATTTTTGGGTTCCTCAATCCATGTCTTGGTCACTCAGCCCCTTTTTGTGTTTCTCAGCCCATTTTTGGGCTTTTCAGACCATTTTTGGGTTCCTCAATCCATTTTTGGGTTCCTCAATCCATTTTGGGGTGTCCCAGGACATTTTTGGTTTCCTCAGTCTATTTTGGGTTTGCCAGTCAATTTTTGGCTTTCTCAGTCCATTTTTAGGTTTCTCAATGCATTTTTGGGTTCCCCAATCCAGTTTTGGTTTGCCCATGACATTTTTTGTTTCTCAGTCTGTTTTTGGTCCTTCAGCTCATTTTTTGTTTCCTCAATCTAGTTTTTGGTTCCTCAGTCCGCTTTTGGTTTCCTCAATACATTTTTGGGTCCCTCAGCCCATTTTGGGTCTCGCAGCCCAGTTTTGGCTTTCTCAGTCCATTTTTAGGTTCCTCAATCTATTTTTTGGTTTCCTCAATCCATTTTTGGGTTCCTCTATATAGTTTTTGGTTTCCTAAGCCCATTTTTGTGTTCCTGAAGTCATTTCTGGGTTTCTCAGTCCATCTTTGGGTTCCACAATACATTTTTGGGTTCCTTAAACCATTTTTGCTTTCCCAGTCCATTTTTGGTTTCCTCAATCCATTTTTGGGTTTCTCAGCACATTTTTGGGTTCCTCAATCCATGTCTTGGTCACTCAGCCCATTTTTGTGTTTCTCAGCCCATTTTTGGGCTTTTCAGACCATTTTTGGGTTCCTCAATCCATTTTTGGGTTCCTCAATCCATTTTGGGGTGTCCCAGGACATTTTTGGTTTCCTCAGTCTATTTTGGGTTTGCCAGTCAATTTTTGGCTTTCTCAGTCCATTTTTAGGTTTCTCAATGCATTTTTGGGTTCCCCAATCCAGTTTTGGTTTGCCCATGACATTTTTTGTTTCTCAGTCTGTTTTTTGGTCCTTCAGCTCATTTTTTGTTTCCTCAATCTAGTTTTTGGTTCCTCAGTCCGCTTTTGGGTTCCTCAATACATTTTTGGGTCCCTCAGCCCATTTTGGGTCTCGCAGCCCAGTTTTGGCTTTCTCAGTCCATTTTTAGGTTCCTCAATCTATTTTTTGGTTTCCTCAATCCATTTTTGGGTTCCTCTATATAGTTTTTGGTTTCCTAAGCCCATTTTTGTGTTCCTGAAGTCATTTCTGGGTTTCTCAGTCCATCTTTGGGTTCCACAATACATTTTTGGGTTCCTTAAACCATTTTTGGTTTCCCAGTCCATTTTTGGTTTCCTCAATCCATTTTTGGGTTTCTCAGCACATTTTTGGGTTCCTCAATCCATGTCTTGGTCACTCAGCCCATTTTTGTGTTTCTCAGCCCATTTTTGGGCTTTTCAGACCATTTTTGGGTTCCTCAATCCATTTTTGGGTTCCTCAATCCATTTTGGGGTGTCCCAGGACATTTTTGGTTTCCTCAGTCTATTTTGGGTTTGCCAGTCAATTTTTGGCTTTCTCAGTCCATTTTTAGGTTTCTCAATGCATTTTTGGGTTCCCCAATCCAGTTTTGGTTTGCCCATGACTTTTTTTGTTTCTCAGTCTGTTTTTGGTCCTTCAGCTCATTTTTTGTTTCCTCAATCTAGTTTTTGGTTCCTCAGTCCGCTTTTGGGTTCCTCAATACATTTTTGGGTCCCTCAGCCCATTTTGGGTCTCGCAGCCCAGTTTTGGCTTTCTCAGTCCATTTTTAGGTTCCTCAATCTATTTTTTGGTTTCCTCAATCCATTTTTGGGTTCCTCTATATAGTTTTTGGTTTCCTAAGCCCATTTTTGTGTTCCTGAAGTCATTTCTGGGTTTCTCAGTCCATCTTTGGGTTCCACAATACATTTTTGGGTGCCTCAGCCAATTTTTTAATTTCCCAGTCCATTTTTGGTTTCCTTAATCCATTTTTGGGTTCCTCAGCACATTGTTGGGTTCCTCAATCCATGTCTTGGTCACTCAGCCCATTTTTGTGTTTCTCAGCCCATTTTTGGTCTTTTCAGACCATTTTTGGGTTCCTCAATCCATTTTTGGGTTCCTCAGTCCATTTTTGGTTCCCTCAGCCCATTTTTGGTTCCTCAATTCATTTTTGGGTGTCCCAGGACATTTTTGGGTTCCTCAATCCATTTTTGGGTCCCTCAATCCATTTTGGGGTGTCCCAGGACATTTTTGCTTTCCTCCGTCCATTTTTAGCTTTACAATCCATTTTTGCTTTCGTCAATCTATTTTTTGGTTTCCTCAATCCATGTCTTGGTCACTCAGCCCATTTTTGGGTTCCTCAATCCATTTTTGGGTTGCCCATGTCACTTTTGGTTTCTCAGTCTGTTTTAGATCTTTCAGCTCATTTTTGGTTTCC
The DNA here is from genome assembly GCA_033558185.1 of Dromococcyx pavoninus. Classification (NCBI taxonomy): domain Eukaryota; kingdom Metazoa; phylum Chordata; class Aves; order Cuculiformes; family Neomorphidae; genus Dromococcyx; species Dromococcyx pavoninus. Next base: position 29,443 of record JAUMJL010002830.1, read on the forward strand.
TCAATTCATTTTGGGTTCCTCAATCCATGTCTTGGTCACTCAGCCCATTTTTTGGTTTCTCAGCCTATTTTAGAGTTCCTCAAACCATTTATGGGTTCCTCAAACCATTTTTGGGTTCCTCAGTCCGTGTTTGGGTACCTCACGCCACTTTTGGGTTCCTCAGTCCGTCATTGGGTTCCTCAAAACAGTTTTGGGTCCTGCAGCCCATTTTTTGGTCCCTCAGCCCATTTTGGGGGTTTTTCAATCCATTTTTTGGTTTCCCACTCCATTTTTGGGTTCATCGAGCCATTTTTGGTTTCCTCAGTCTATTTTGGGTTTGCCAGTAAATTTTTGGCTTTCTCAGTCCATTTTTAGGTTTCTCAATGCATTTTTGGGTTCCCCAATCCATTTTTGGTTTGCCCATGACATTTTTTGTTTCTCAGTCTGTTTTTGGTCCTTCAGCTCATTTTTTGTTTCCTCAATCCAGTTTTCGGTTCCTCAGTCCGCTTTTGGGTTCCTCAATACATTTTTGGGTCCCTCAGCCCATTTTGGGTCTCGCAGCCCAGTTTTGGCTTTCTCAGTCCATTTTTAGGTTCCTCAATCTATTTTTTGGTTTCCTCAATCCATTTTTGGGTTCCTCTATATAGTTTTTGGTTTCCTAAGCCCATTTTTGTGTTCCTGAAGTCATTTCTGGGTTTCTCAGTCCATCTTTGGGTTCCACAACACATTTTTGGGTGCCTCAGCCAATTTTTTAATTTCCCAGTCCATTTTTGGTTTCCTTAATCCGTTTTTGGGTTCCTCAGCACATTTTTGGGTTCCTCAATCCATGTCTTGGTCACTCAGCCCATTTTTGTGTTTCTCAGCCCATTTTTGGTCTTTTCAGACCATTTTTGGGTTCCTCAATCCATTTTTGGGTTCCTCAGTCCATTTTTGGTTCCCTCAGCCCATTTTTGGTTCCTCAATTCATTTTTGGGTGTCCCAGGACATTTTTGGGTTCCTCAATCCATTTTTGGGTCCCTCAATCCATTTTGGGGTGTCCCAGGACATTTTTGCTTTCCTCCGTCCATTTTTAGCTTTACAATCCATTTTTGCTTTCGTCAATCTATTTTTTGGTTTCCTCAATCCATGTCTTGGTCACTCATCCCATTTTTGGGTTCCTCAATCCATTTTTGGGTTGCCCATGTCACTTTTGGTTTCTCAGTCTGTTTTAGATCTTTCAGCTCATTTTTGGTTTCCTCAATTCATTTTGGGTTCCTCAATCCATGTCTTGGTCACTCAGCCCATTTTTTGGTTTCTCAGCCTATTTTAGAGTTCCTCAAACCATTTATGGGTTCCTCAAACCATTTTTGGGTTCCTCAGTCCGTGTTTGGGTACCTCACGCCACTTTTGGGTTCCTCAGTCCGTCATTGGGTTCCTCAAAAACAGTTTTGGGTCCTGCAGGCCCATTTTTTGGTCCCTCAGCCCATTTTGGGGTTTTTTCAATCCATTTTTTGGTTTCCCACTCCATTTTTGGGTTCATCGAGCCATTTTTGGTTTCCTCAGTCTATTTTGGGTTTGCCAGTCAATTTTTGGCTTTCTCAGTCCATTTTTAGGTTTCTCAATGCATTTTTGGGTTCCCCCAATCCATTTTTGGTTTGCCCATGACATTTTTTGTTTCTCAGTCTGTTTTTGGTCCTTCAGCTCATTTTTTGTTTCCTCAATCTAGTTTTTGGTTCCTCAGTCCGCTTTTGGGTTCCTCAATACATTTTTGGGTCCCTCAGCCCATTTTGGGTCTCGCAGCCCAGTTTTGGCTTTCTCAGTCCATTTTTAGGTTCCTCAATCTATTTTTTGGTTTCCTCAATCCATTTTTGGCTTCCTCTATATAGTTTTTTGGTTTCCTAAGCCCATTTTTGTGTTCCTGAAGTCATTTCTGGGTTTCTCAGTCCATCTTTGGGTTCCACAATACATTTTTGGGTGCCTCAGCCAATTTTTTAATTTCCCAGTCCATTTTTTGTTTCCTTAATCCATTTTTGGGTTCCTCAGCACATTTTTGGGTTCCTCAATCCATGTCTTGGTCACTCAGCCCATTTTTGTGTTTCTCAGCCCATTTTTGGGCTTTTCAGACCATTTTTGTGTTCCTCAATCCATTTTTGGGTTCCTCAGTCCATTTTTGGTTCCCTCAGCCCATTTTTGGTTCCTCAATTCATTTTTGGGTGTCCCAGGACATTTTTGGGTTCCTCAATCCATTTTTGGGTCCCTCAATCCATTTTGGGGGTGTCCCAGGACATTTTTGCTTTCCTCCGTCCATTTTTAGCTTTACAATCCATTTTTGCTTTCGTCAATCTATTTTTTGGTTTCCTCAATCCATGTCTTGGTCACTCAGCCCATTTTTGGGTTCCTCAATCCATTTTTGGGTTGCCCCATGTCACTTTTGGTTTCTCAGTCTGTTTTAGATCTTTCAGCTCATTTTTGGTTTCCTCAATTCATTTTGGGTTCCTCAATCCATGTCTTGGTCACTCAGCCCATTTTTTGGTTTCTCAGCCTATTTTAGAGTTCCTCAAACCATTTATGGGTTCCTCAAACCATTTTTGGGTTCCTCAGTCCGTGTTTGGGTACCTCACGCCACTTTTGGGTTCCTCAGTCCGTCATTGGGTTCCTCAAAACATTTTTGGGTCCTGCAGCCCATTTTTTGGTCCCTCAGCCCATTTTGGGGGTTTTTCAATCCATTTTTTGGTTTCCCACTCCATTTTTGGGTTCATCGAGCCATTTTTGGTTTCCTCAGTCTATTTTGGGTTTGCCAGTCAATTTTTGGCTTTCTCAGTCCATTTTTAGGTTTCTCAATGCATTTTTGGGTTCCCCAATCCATTTTTGGTTTGCCCATGACATTTTTTGTTTCTCAGTCTGTTTTTGGTCCTTCAGCTCATTTTTTGTTTCCTCAATCCAGTTTTCGGTTCCTCAGTCCGCTTTTGGGTTCCTCAATACATTTTTGGGTCCCTCATCCCATTTTGGGTCTCGCAGCCCAGTTTTGGCTTTCTCAGTCCATTTTTAGGTTCCTCAATCTATTTTTTGGTTTCCTCAATCCATTTTTGGCTTCCTCTATATAGTTTTTGGTTTCCTAAGCCCATTTTTGTGTTCCTGAAGTCATTTCTGGGTTTCTCAGTCCATCTTTGGGTTCCACAACACATTTTTGGTGCCTCAGCCAATTTTTTAATTTCCCAGTCCATTTTTGGTTTCCTTAATCCGTTTTTGGGTTCCTCAGCACATTTTTGGGTTCCTCAATCCATGTCTTGGTCACTCAGCCCATTTTTGTGTTTCTCAGCCCATTTTTGGTCTTTTCAGACCATTTTTGGGTTCCTCAATCCATTTTTGGGTTCCTCAGTCCATTTTTGGTTCCCTCAGCCCATTTTTGGTTCCTCAATTCATTTTTGGGTGTCCCAGGACATTTTTGGGTTTTTCAATCCATTTTTGGGTCCCTCAATCCATTTTGGGGTGTCCCAGGACATTTTTGCTTTCCTCCGTCCATTTTTAGCTTTACAATCCATTTTTGCTTTCGTCAATCTATTTTTTGGTTTCCTCAATCCATGTCTTGGTCACTCATCCCATTTTTGGGTTCCTCAATCCATTTTTGGGTTGCCCATGTCACTTTTGGTTTCTCAGTCTGTTTTAGATCTTTCAGCTCATTTTTGGTTTCCTCAATTCATTTTGGGTTCCTCAATCCATGTCTTGGTCACTCAGCCCATTTTTTGGTTTCTCAGCCTATTTTAGAGTTCCTCAAACCATTTATGGGTTCCTCAAACCATTTTTGGGTTCCTCAGTCCGTGTTTGGGTACCTCACGCCACTTTTGGGTTCCTCAGTCCGTCATTGGGTTCCTCAAAACAGTTTTGGGTCCTGCAGCCCATTTTTTGGTCCCTCAGCCCATTTTGGGGGTTTTTCAATCCATTTTTTGGTTTCCCACTCCATTTTTGGGTTCATCGAGCCATTTTTGGTTTCCTCAGTCTATTTTGGGTTTGCCAGTCAATTTTTGGCTTTCTCAGTCCATTTTTAGGTTTCTCAATGCATTTTTGGGTTCCCCAATCCATTTTTGGTTTGCCCATGACATTTTTTGTTTCTCAGTCTGTTTTTGGTCCTTCAGCTCATTTTTTGTTTCCTCAATCTAGTTTTTGGTTCCTCAGTCCGCTTCTGGGTTCCTCAATACATTTTTGGGTCCCTCAGCCCATTTTGGGTCTCGCAGCCCAGTTTTGGCTTTTCTCAGTCCATTTTTAGGTTCCTCAATCTATTTTTTGGTTTCCTCAATCCATTTTTGGCTTCCTCTATATAGTTTTTGGTTTCCTAAGCCCATTTTTGTGTTCCTGAAGTCATTTCTGGGTTTCTCAGTCCATCTTTGGGTTCCACAATACATTTTTTGGGTGCCTCAGCCAATTTTTTAATTTCCCAGTCCATTTTTGGTTTCCTTAATCCATTTTTGGGTTCCTCAGCACATTTTTGGGTTCCTCAATCCATGTCTTGGTCACTCAGCCCATTTTTGTGTTTCTCAGCCCATTTTTGGGCTTTTCAGACCATTTTTGTGTTCCTCAATCCATTTTTGGGTTCCTCAGTCCATTTTTGGTTCCCTCAGCCCATTTTTGGTTCCTCAATTCATTTTTTGGGTGTCCCAGGACATTTTTGGGTTCCTCAATCCATTTTTGGGTCCCTCAATCCATTTTGGGGTGTCCCAGGACATTTTTGCTTTCCTCCGTCCATTTTTAGCTTTACAATCCATTTTTGCTTTCGTCAATCTATTTTTTGGTTTCCTCAATCCATGTCTTGGTCACTCAGCCCATTTTTGGGTTCCTCAATCCATTTTTGGGTTGCCCATGTCACTTTTGGTTTCTCAGTCTGTTTTAGATCTTTCAGCTCATTTTTGGTTTCCTCAATTCATTTTGGGTTCCTCAATCCATGTCTTGGTCACTCAGCCCATTTTTTGGTTTCTCAGCCTATTTTAGAGTTCCTCAAACCATTTATGGGTTCCTCAAACCATTTTTGGGTTCCTCAGTCCGTGTTTGGGTACCTCACGCCACTTTTGGGTTCCTCAGTCCGTCATTGGGTTCCTCAAAACATTTTTGGGTCCTGCAGCCCATTTTTTGGTCCCTCAGCCCATTTTGGGGGTTTTTCAATCCATTTTTTGGTTTCCCCACTCCATTTTTGGGTTCATCGAGCCATTTTTTGGTTTCCTCAGTCTATTTTGGGTTTGCCAGTCAATTTTTGGCTTTCTCAGTCCATTTTTAGGTTTCTCAATGCATTTTTGGGTTCCCCAATCCATTTTTGGTTTGCCCATGACATTTTTTGTTTCTCAGTCTGTTTTTGGTCCTTCAGCTCATTTTTTGTTTCCTCAATCTAGTTTTTGGTTCCTCAGTCCGCTTTTGGGTTCCTCAATACATTTTTGGGTCCCTCAGCCCATTTTGGGTCTCGCAGCCCAGTTTTGGCTTTCTCAGTCCATTTTTTAGGTTCCTCAATTTATTTTTTGGTTTCCTCAATCCATTTTTGGGTTCCTCTATATAGTTTTTGGTTTCCTAAGCCCATTTTTGTGTTCCTGAAGTCATTTCTGGGGTTTCTCAGTCCATCTTTGGGTTCCACAATACATTTTTGGGTGCCTCAGCCAATTTTTTAATTTCCCAGTCCATTTTTGGTTTCCTCAATCCATTTTTGGGTTTCTCAGCACATTTTTGGGTTCCTCAATCCATGTCTTGGTCACTCAGCCCATTTTTGTGTTTCTCAGCCCATTTTTTGGGCTTTTCAGACCATTTTTGGGTTCCTCAATCCATTTTTGGGTTCCTCAGTCCATTTTTGGTTCCCTCAGCCCATTTTTGGTTCCTCAATTCATTTTTGGGTGTCCCAGGACATTTTTGGGTTTTTCAATCCATTTTTGGGTCCCTCAATCCATTTTGGGGTGTCCCAGGACATTTTTGCTTTCCTCCGTCCATTTTTAGCTTTACAATCCATTTTTGCTTTCGTCAATCTATTTTTTGGTTTCCTCAATCCATGTCTTGGTCACTCATCCCATTTTTGGGTTCCTCAATCCATTTTTGGGTTGCCCATGTCACTTTTGGTTTCTCAGTCTGTTTTAGATCTTTCAGCTCATTTTTGGTTTCCTCAATTCATTTTGGGTTCCTCAATCCATGTCTTGGTCACTCAGCCCATTTTTTGGTTTCTCAGCCTATTTTAGAGTTCATCAAACCATTTATGGGTTCCTCAAACCATTTTTGGGTTCCTCAGTCCGTGTTTGGGTACCTCACGCCACTTTTGGGTTCCTCAGTCCGTCATTGGGGTTCCTCAAAACAGTTTTGGGTCCTGCAGCCCATTTTTTGGTCCCTCAGCCCATTTTGGGGGTTTTTCAATCCATTTTTTGGTTTCCCACTCCATTTTTGGGTTCATCGAGCCATTTTTGGTTTCCTCAGTCTATTTGGGTTTGCCAGTCAATTTTTGGCTTTCTCAGTCCATTTTTAGGTTTCTCAATGCATTTTTGGGTTCCCCAATCCATTTTTGGTTTGCCCATGACATTTTTTGTTTCTCAGTCTGTTTTTGGTCCTTCAGCTCATTTTTTGTTTCCTCAATCTAGTTTTTGGTTCCTCAGTCCGCTTCTGGGTTCCTCAATACATTTTTGGGTCCCTCAGCCCATTTTGGGTCTCGCAGCCCAGTTTTGGCTTTCTCAGTCCATTTTTAGGTTCCTCAATCTATTTTTTGGTTTCCTCAATCCATTTTTGGCTTCCTCTATATAGTTTTTGGTTTCCTAAGCCCATTTTTGTGTTCCTGAAGTCATTTCTGGGTTTCTCAGTCCATCTTTGGGTTCCACAATACATTTTTGGGTGCCTCAGCCAATTTTTTAATTTCCCAGTCCATTTTTGGTTTCCTTAATCCATTTTTGGGTTCCTCAGCACATTTTTGGGTTCCTCAATCCATGTCTTGGTCACTCAGCCCATTTTTGTGTTTCTCAGCCCATTTTTGGGCTTTTCAGACCATTTTTGTGTTCCTCAATCCATTTTTGGGTTCCTCAGTCCATTTTTGGTTCCCTCAGCCCATTTTTGGTTCCTCAATTCATTTTTGGGTGTCCCAGGACATTTTTGGGTTCCTCAATCCATTTTTGGGTCCCTCAATCCATTTTGGGGGTGTCCCAGGACATTTTTGCTTTCCTCCGTCCATTTTTAGCTTTACAATCCATTTTTGCTTTCGTCAATCTATTTTTTGGTTTCCTCAATCCATGTCTTGGTCACTCAGCCATTTTTGGGTTCCTCAATCCATTTTTGGGTTGCCCATGTCACTTTTGGTTTCTCAGTCTGTTTTAGATCTTTCAGCTCATTTTTGGTTTCCTCAATTCATTTTGGGTTCCTCAATCCATGTCTTGGTCACTCAGCCCATTTTTTGGTTTCTCAGCCTATTTTAGAGTTCCTCAAACCATTTATGGGTTCCTCAAACCATTTTTGGGTTCCTCAGTCCGTGTTTGGGTACCTCACGCCACTTTTGGGTTCCTCAGTCCGTCATTGGGTTCCTCAAAACATTTTTGGGTCCTGCAGCCCATTTTTTGGTCCCTCAG
>JAUMJL010002831.1:0-24699 GCA_033558185.1 Dromococcyx pavoninus
CGGACCGCGCGCGCCACCATCTCTTTTCCCCCGCAGCGCCGCGGCCGCTGCCCGAGGGTTCCGCCCCGCGCGCGCCCCGCGCCGCCGACCCCGGGGCTGGGGTTGGAGTTGCGGTGGGGGCGCGCTCGGCGCGTTCGAGAGGGGCGGCGCGGGAGAGGGCGCCGGGAGGTGGAGGGTTGGGGGGGCGATTTGCTCACCGCGCTGCCAACGCCGCCGCCCCGGAAGCGCTCGCGGGGCGCCTGCACGCGCCGGCTCCCGGCTCCCGGCGCAGCCCCCGGCACGCGCGCGCCACGGGCCCTGAGGAGGCGCGCGCCACCGGGCACGGCCATGCTGCGCGAGGCGCGCGACGGGCAGGCCACGGGCGTCACCGCGGCGCGGCCCGGCGGTATGTGCGACCCCGGGGCCCGCGGGGGCCCGGCGCGGCCGGGGCGGGGGGGCCGGGCCGGGACCGGGCAGGGGCCGGACGGGGAAGAGGGAGGCGGGGTGATAGGACGAGGGGGAACGGCTTTTTATTGGAAAGGGGATGATTTAGGTTAGACATTAGGAAGAAATTCTTCACGGTGATGCCGATGAGGCACTGGCACAGGTTGCCCAGGGAAGCTGTGGATGCCCCCGCCCTGCAAAGTGTTCAAGGACAGGTCGGGTGGGTCCTTGAGCAGCCTGGTCTGGTGTGAGGTGTCCGTGCTCATGGCAGGGGCGTTAGAACTGAATGGGATTTAAGATACTGTCCACCCCAAACCATTCTATAGCTCTAAAAACAGGAGAGGGAGGTTTTGTTTCTCACTCTCCCAGGCTGAAACCTAAGCTTTTCCAGTTGTTTGAACTGGTCCAGAGGAGGTCATGAAGATGATCCGCGGGCTGGAGCACCTCTGTTATGAGAACAGTTGGGGTTGTTCAGCCTGGAGAAGAGAAAGCTCCGGGAGACCTTTTGGCAGCCTTCCAGTACCTGAAGGGGCTACAGGAAAGCTGGGGAGGGATTTTACAAGGGCAAGTACTGATAGAATGAGGGGGAATGGCTTTAAATTGGAAGGGGGAAGATTTAGGTTGAACATTAGTAAGAAATTCTTCATGCTGAGGCTGGTGAGACACTGGCACAGATCGCCCAGAGAAGCTGTGGATGCGCCCTTCCTGGAGGTGTTCAAGACCGGTTTGGATGGGGTCTTGAGCAGCCTGGTCTGGTGGGAGGTGTCCCAGCCTATGACAGGGGGGGTGGAACTGAATGATCTTTAAGGTTTCTTCCACCCCAAACCATTCTATGATTCTATGATCTCCCACTGCCAGGAGCCTCTGGGCCCAAGCTAGTGTGTGATAGCAGGGACAGAGCTGTCCCGAGCCCCTGCCTGGCCTTAGAGCTGGGTTTCTAGCCACACTAGTCCAAACACTGGCCATGTCCCAGTCCAGTTTTCTCCTCCAGGACAAGCCCATCAGCACGTGGCTGAAACCTTTGAGCTTCAGCTCTGTTGCTGTGTGCATCTGCCCCAGCGCTCACTTTGAGGCAGCGTGGAACAACCAGTCTGGTTTGGCTTTGCCCCATAAGAGGGGAGATGGCAGCAGCATCAGGGATAGTTACGTCCTCTGCTGCCAAAGCAGGGAGGATGTTAAATGCTACTGAATATGTGTATTTGTTTAACTTGGAAACACCTTTCAAGATTAGACAACACAGGGAAGTGTTTGAAAAGTACTGTCTGATCAGCACGCATTCCAGCTCCTGCTGACTTTAACCAGGCTGCTGTCTTCAGAGCTTGTAGCCTTGTGTGCTGCAGTGCTTCTGTGGGCTTTGATGGGGTTTAAATTAAAAGAAAAGAAAGTAAACTACAGAAGGTGAAGTTGCTTTTATGTTTTTGCTTATAGCATCAGTACTCTGTCAAGTGGAACCTGTGGGAAGATGGTTTGAAGCATTTATTAAGAGGAGAAACATAAATGTTTCTGCCTCTTTCCAGGAATTAGAAGATGAGAAGGAACTTTCTGAAGAATCAGGAGATGAAGAATTACAGCTTGAAGAATTCCCTATGTTAAAAACCCTTGATCCAAAGGACTGGAAGGTATTCACTAAGTGCAGATTAATTTTTTATTATTTATCCTGTTAAACTCACCTACCATTCCCAGCTGCTAAGGATTCCCTTCCTCCTCCCCTCGCACCCACTTCTGAATTGGATTCTGTCTCAGCATTATAGCTGGGTTTGTATTTTCTGCATGTAACCGGTTGATGAGGGCAAACTCACGCTCACATCAGGGTAAGGTCTTAAGTCTTTGCTTTATTGCCTGTAAGTAATAACAGTGTCTCTTTTCCCTGTTACTCTCCCTTATTTTGGAATCATGTTAGCACTCTTAATGTTAAAGACAGCAGTTCAATTTTCTAATAACTGAACTTCCTAGCATCCAGTTCTTTAATCCAATATAGGTTAAGCTACTTGAATTTCTCTAACGGTGCTTTACTGTATTGATATTTGGTTATTCAGTGATTGTGACCTTTACGACAATTGTTCCTATAGCCTTTTTCTAATATTTATTGAGAGGGAAGAATTCTGCCTCTTGCTTTTAAGGGATGGGGAGCAGATGTGATTATCTGCATGTGTTGTGGCTTTTTAGGTTGCATTAATCAGTGTTTATTAGGATTTATGTTTTTTCCTCAGAATCAAGACCATTATGCCGTTCTTGGACTAGGACATATACGATACAGGGCTACTCAAAAACAAATCAAAGCAGCTCGTAAGTACTTTTCTTGTATAAGTGTACCTTTTATTCAGATGTACAGAACTTTTTTCCACATGAAAATACATACATGTCACAGTCAAGCTTTTTCCTTTTTCGCAGTCAAACTTCTTCCTGTTTCACAGACCTAAAACTGCCCGCTCTTTGGTTTGTGTTGCTTCCCAGCCTTCTAAATTCACATCACAGCTCCAAAATCCACAGGCCTAAGGCTAGGAAATTAAAAAACTTCACTGAGTTCGTGTCTCAGCTTTATGTGTGTGTTTTTGTCAACAGCCTTGAGACTATAGTTGTATGTTTCTGTGTTTCTGAGTCTGCAGCCAGGCTCAGTGAAAGGCACAGAACTACAACTAGCTCTGCCCTGCGTGTTTCAGTAGGTTGATACCATGAAGCTTCTTGCAGTGGTGAACTGCCACGTTAATGCTAGTGAATGTTTAAGAAGTAGGCTGCTTGTTATCATTCTGATTAGAATGAGCGCCTGAGCAGCTCTTGAGTTTTCAGGTATTCAAGTAACTAAGAGTTTCTTAGGCCACTAAGAGGTGTCCTTGGTTTTGCTTCTTTAGTCTTTTCACCACATGAAAACTGTAGAATTCCTGTGACTGGATCTCTAGGATGTTACCAAGCTGTTAAAAACATGAGGTTAAGTTTCCTTGACATTTTGGGTAAATAAACAATAGAACTTGGAGGTGGCAGCATGCTGCTTAATGATATCCTGGACCTGCATCTTAAATCACAACATGATTCAGAAGTGCATGCAGGTATCTGGGGGTATTTTATGGTTCTCGCGTATGAAGGAACAACATACTAGGCTTCAGAACTTTTTTTTTTTCTAGAAAGCAGTGTGACCAAGCGTTGACTTTACAATAAGGATGCAAGTTTTTAGTGGAGGAAGATTTAAAATTACTCTGATGATCGTTCAATAGCCTTTATGAAATAAGTTGATGGGTTTGAGTTGATCTTGTGAACAATTGCTTGTATAACTGTCCTGGTGTGAGTAGAACCACAAGCACTCCCTAATGAAAATGGGTGAAAATGAGCAAATTAATAACTCACACAGGAAATGAAGTTGCCTCAGGTATGTGTTGCTTAGTGTTGCCACCGAGGTGCATGTGCTTATACAGCACAGAGCAGCACCTATTCTAGTGATGATTAGCAGTCTCGCTAATCTTGTCGAGCAAGAACTGGGGCATCTCTCTCTTAGGATCCTAACAGCACTCGGTTATTACATGGTGCTACAGAAATGCGAGTCTTTCTCACCAGTATATACTGTGCTTTTCCTGTGTTAACAAGGATTACAACTTGTTTCTCAGAAGGTGGGTTGCTGTAACTATTCACATGATATCTTCTGTCTGGTATTTTATAGTCAGTCAAGAAGGTGCATTTTGTGTTGTATGCTAATATGGCTAGACCTTTTGGCAAAGAAGTCAGTTTAAAATCTGGTGCTACTGTTTGAACATTAAGACAACCTTGGTAGCAGCTTCAGTAGATACTCTCTATGTGTCACATCTTAGGAGTTAAGGCCCAGGTAGAGAAAGAACTTCACGATGAAGTCTTGTGCGTGTGCTCAGTGTTATCCATAGGTAAATGCAGCAGTCTTCACCTGCTTGTGGCTGGAGTTTCCATGCTAAATTTCATCTAGGATTGTGTTGAGAACTTAAGTAAATGAATAGAATACAATTTTTATTTTACCTGAACTACTTTGCTTTTCATTAGAAATAAAAAATAAAATTTACATTTATTATTTTTCTTTATTCTTTTCAGTATGATTGCACAGGGAATGCTACAGTCTTGCACAATTAAGGGCCTGAAACTGTGTTATGTTTTTTGAAGCTAACTGTACAGTGAGCATTCCTGAAGCACTTCGCTATTCATAATATTAGAATAAGTTCCAGAAATTCAGTACTTCTTCAACTGGCGAAGGTAGAACAGAGTTTCTGAGTTGTGGTTATTTTGTGTCCCAGCAAAGATGAAATAATTTTAATTCTGACAGTAGTGTTAAATAAAGTTACTAAACTAATATTGGGTTTCTTTCAGATTTTTTTTGGGGGGAGGGTGTTTTGGTTTTTTAAGTATCTATTTAGAGAAATGCCAATTGGAGTTACTGTATTACTTTGTGAGAAATAAATTGTTGATGATGAAGCATTTCTAAACCTAATGCATCTATTTGCTAGATAAATCAATGGTTTTGAAACATCATCCAGACAAGCGAAAAGCTGCAGGGGAACAGATAGGAGAAGGTGATAACGACTATTTTACATGCATAACTAAAGGTAAGCAAGTGACTTTTTATGAGATATTCTCTCAGTCTACTTGATTATCTGAAATATATTTGTAGTGCTTTATTAGGCTTTTAAAGAACTGTCAGTTACTAAAAAGCCTCAATAAATGTTGGTTTTCATAAGCATTTTCTACGTACCTAGTTTAACTGGGATTGACAGCAGTGTTATTTGGTATCACTAAAATAATTATATATCAAGCTGTACAGAATGACAGATCCAATGCAGATCTGAGAACATCTTTTTAAACATTTAGAACCTTTTCTGTAACGTTTCCACCTTGTGGGGAAGACTCCCTTTAGTCTCACATTTTGTGTCTGATAACTGTTTTCCAGCTTATGAAATATTATCTGATCCTGTGAAACGACGAGCATTTAACAGCATAGATCCTACTTTTGATAACTCTGTACCTTCCAAAAGTGAAGCAAAAGAAAACTTCTTTGAAGTTTTTTCACCAGTTTTTGAAAGAAATGCCAGGTAAGCTGTGTCAAGACTGCTGTTGCTGGGGAATCGGCATTTGCAAACTCTTCTGGCATCGTGTTTGTTACAGGTGTGAATTTAAGGGGTGCTGGAAGATTCATTAATTTGCTAACAATATAAGTAAAATAGTGCATTCTCTATTATTTCATTTTAAAATAATCTGAACTGTCGCACTGGTGGCATTGAGTTTGACTCATGAGGTTTTAAAAAATAAGTCTTGTCAGCTCCATATTGCTTACTGTCCTTTTTGTACAACATATTGTTTCATCTTAAAATGATTTGCTATAGTAAGTGTGTGTATGCAACTGACTAAAAATTGTTTTTTTATGATTTTCTTATGAGGGTGAGACATAAGACAATAGTTACCTTCAGTTTAGCTGGTTAAAAGAGAAGATAAATATAACTGAGTATTCAGTCATTCTCTCTTAAGGTGTGTGACTTCTTTTCTGCATTTGATTCATGCTTGCCAATTAAGTTTGTATTAAGGCTGTCACAGTAGAAGTCTATTTCACCTTTTGCCTGTATGAAAAGAAGTGCTTCATTGTGTGAGGCACTTCACAGCACATTCTGAAAAATCCATTGATTATTTAAAGTAGTTTCGTTGAATCTTCCATCGAGTATTCTAGAGATTCAGACCTGGATCTGTGGTTGTCAGATGGGTTTTGTCAGATGGGTTGTTCCCTTCTCTGCTTGGAAATGGATGCTAAGTCATGGAATAGCAAATTCTAGAGCCTATGGAAGATTTCCTTTTCTATAGGGAGAAACTAGAATGGGGGCAGAGCATGCATCATTCCCTTGTACTCTGTTAGAATATGTGGAAGACTTCCTGTGGCGTACCACAGAGCTGAGTTATTCGTAGAGCAGCTTTTGTCCACTTTCTGTAAGCTTCTTTACTAGGAGAATGTACGTGGAAAAATGACTATTTACAAAGGTCAATTGTACCCCATCAAGTCTCCTTGCAGGCACACTAAACTCAGCAGGAGCAGTTTACTTTTCTGGGGTAGCTCTCCAGACAAGGCCCAATCTGAAGGAAGTTTAGAAGGAACTCTACTGTTCTCTTCCTCTTTCCTGGTGCCCCTCTGTGTTCATGGGAGGGAGCCTCTGATTTGGTATTTTCATTCAGCTATGCTATGAAGCAAGAGTATTTGTTGGGGTTTTTTTAATATATTCATTTATTTTCAGGTGGTCAAATAAAAAAAATGTTCCTAAACTCGGGGACATGAGCTCATCATTTGAAGAGGTAGATGCATTCTATTCATTTTGGTAAGTTAGCCGATAGCTCTGTTTCTGTTCATGTTCAAGATGTGCGATACAAAAGGCCTGCAGAGCCTTTTGTGTATAGGTTGTTGGCTATGGTCTGTTCTGACCTAGTGATGTAATGGAATTACCCCACAGCTGTTCAGTGCCTTCCACAAACTGAGCTGCCTTTCTCCTAGCTAGTACCTCCATATTGTATGTTCACAGTATAGGAGCTTCTAACCATTCTCTGACCACAATGGCTGTGAACCGAGTGGAGTTCATCTCTCCTAACTTGTTTTCACTAGAGGTACCTACTAGATATTTAAGCTTCCATAGGTGAGGGAGGTCTGTCCAGTCCAGTAAAGTCAGTAGAGTCTGTGGCTTGGCTTATCTGCTAAATACAGATGCTTTTATAAAGATGAAATTAATTTCTTTCTGAACACTACAGACTGCACTATTATCTCCACTGGCTATAATGGGAGCTTAGACAACTGCACTGTATATGTCTAGAATTAGTGAGACTTAGCCCATCCCAAAATACACTCTGTCCTGCAGCACAGATGAATGTACATCATTCCTTTCAATAGCACCTTGCATTTTGACTTAACACAGGTAAATCATTGGAGGTGCAGTATAACTGTAAATTATGTATTATAAATAGTAAATAACAGTATAACTGCCTACAAAAAATAATAGTAAAAATGTAGATTATTTGTAACAGTTCTGCTGTTTGGGTTTTTTTTATTCCTTCTTGTTTGGGGTTTTTGTAATTATTTATTTACTTTAGGTATAATTTCGATTCCTGGAGAGAGTTTTCCTATTTAGATGAAGAGGAGAAAGAAAAAGCAGAATGGTATGTAAGTAAAAAGAAGTTTGGCAGGAGACTGAGAGATTAATACAGCAAGATTTTCCAACTTTCTATTACAGTGTAAGTCATAGGAAGAAAGGTAGTCCAGCTAAGACTGAATTCAGCTCTTCTAGCTTAGTAGTCCAGTTCAAGTCCATGACTGACTGACTGTGAGCTTCTCTTTGTTGTAGTTATATAATTGAAATAATTATTGCACCACAGAGGTATTTCTGAGGTGCTCTGAAACGTGTGTTCATTTAAGTTCAGACTGCAGTTGCAGCAAGTCCCAAACACAGGTTGAACCTGGAGCCAGAACGGAGTAGAGGAGTAAGCAGGTACCGTCTCCCACTCCAACTCTTCATTAAACTGTGCTGAGACAAGTGATGCTTTCTAGAATTTAGAGAGATTAGGTCAGATGGCTTGGTGTTAATAAAAAGTGTGTGTTTGTTGATGTAGTGATAGTTGCTGAATTATTCAGACCATGTGGCCAATGGAAAAACACATTCTATTTTTATCCTTCCTACAGTTATAAACAGACTGTTCAAGTTATAGCACTAAATTATTTAGTCTAACACATATTTCCCAGGACACAACTTTTCACTTAGTCATCCTTGTATTATAACCATAATTTGTATTGTGTGAAATTTTTCCAAGTTTGAATAGAAATCAGTTTTGTAGTTAGATTCAGTGATTGGCTTGCTTTGTGGCTAAAAACTATGCCATAGTTGGGCTGTAGCAAGGCATTTGTTCCTCTTCTGCCTTTCCATGCTATTACACTTTTTGAGCCCCTCTGGAAGGTTCAGTGAAGGCACCGTAATCAGTTCCATCCCACTTGTATTTTTGGTAAATGATACAGATTATTCTCTAGGCTTCTCACTGGAGGAAGGTCCTTGAACTATTTGCAAAGCTTTTTTTGTTTGCTTATTCTCACCATTGGTGTCCTTCTTTAAAAATGCTTAGGCAAATGGTATGTACTATACTGTATTTGAGAGAGAACTGTGTTTCAGCTTCTGTTCAGATAGTCAGGATTCTGTTTGTCCTTTCTTGCTAAAGGTGATGTTGCTTCTGTTTTAAACCTTCAATCTACTTGTAGTCGTCTGCTACTGTTACAAGGGTTGTTTTCTTTGTTCTGAGGTATATTGTTCTCTATCTGGTTGTACGAGTGAGGATATCGACTCCCACTAAAAATTTGCCTCTGCCTCTTTCTTGACAGCCCTGACATATATTTTCAGATAACTTAGCACATTTTTAATCTATTTAACCTGAGGTGAATTTGCTGGAGTGAATCTGGCATGTATTTACCGGAGTGTCACAGTACTTCATAGAAGGTGTTCCTTCTGTGCTGAGGGGTTTACCTGTATTCAGTAAAGTAGAGATAATTGATGTTGATTATATTGCTGTCCTTAAATTAAACTGTACAACAGCTTTACAGTTGTTTTGCTTGGGTTTAATGTTAGGTCAACAAGTAGATTGCATTTTGAAAGTAAAGTTCATAATCTCATTCCCTGCAATGACAGATAAGCAGGTTGTTTTGTCAGGTGCTTTGAGGGTTTATGTAACTGTAAATGCTTAGCATTTTTTACATGAGCTTGGGGCCTGGAACTTCATTTTTTGAAGTCTATGTTTGAAGTATTCAGAGAAGAGCATCTGTGTGGGGAAACTTTTTTTAAGTTTGTTGTTGAATTTCTAACTGACTGACACTGTATTAGCAGTGAACTAACTACGCTTTCCCTTTTTAGTCGAGATGAAAGGAGGTGGATTGAAAAGCAGAACAGAGCTGCCAGAGCATTGAGGAAGAAAGAAGAAATGAACAGAATTAGGACGCTTGTTGGTGAGCATACAAACGGCTGGGTTTTCAAAGAGAGATTTGTTAACTAACAGTGGAAATCTCCTGTTTTCCTTTTGTCATGATACATCCTTTCTTCTGCCAGATAATGCATACAGCTGTGATCCCAGGATAAAGAAATTTAAGGAGGAAGAAAAGGCAAAGAAAGAAGCAGAGAAGAAAGCAAAGGTAGAAGCAAAACGAAAAGAACTGGAGGCAAAAGAAAAAGTAAGTGAACTACTTCATTTGCATTGAAAAACCCCTGTTCTTTCACACCCGATCCACTGACTCAGCTTCCAGATGTGTCAGAAAGCTACTGTGAGAATTACATTGGGGTTTAAAGATGCGTTGTCTTTGGTCCCTGCACAACAGGCAGTACAAGGCTGACAACCTTTTGCGAACAAGATGAAAACAAGCACAGATCTGAAACAAAAAGTTTCTAAACCTGAGTTTTGTTGTTGCATACACCCTCTGGTTTAGAGGCAGTTGTTAAATTCTGTGGCCTGCTTTCTTTTTTCTTAAAATGGATACAGCTGCTTGCCTTGCACATACGGTCTGTGCATGGCTGATTGATATGAAACATTGTGAGATAACACGTTTGATTAATATGAACAGTTTGGAGAAGATGGCTCAGAGAACAATACCAGGAATTAAAGAACTGTAAGGTGCTAAAAGGTGACTTAAAAGACAACACTGGAGCACTGCAAGATTTTGTTAATAGTGATAGGAGAAATGTTGGACCACTGCATTTTTCAAGTTTATACTCTTGGGGCAGGCATAGGAAATTTCATACCGTTCTGTATCTTCATTGTAAAGGAAGTCAGGATTTATGAACTAGGAGTCCTCATAGTGAGTATGTGAATTAATGCCTACTGGTATATTTCATCACCTCCCTCAAAGTTCTTGGAAAAGGAAACACTAAAGTAGTGATGTATTCAAAGAAAAAACACCACCAGAAAAAAAAAATCACACCAGCACCTCTTAATACTGAATGACCCTATAACTGTGTGACTTTGGTAAGTTTCATTTTTGGTTTTGATTGCAGCAAAGACAAGCAGAATTAGAAGCAGCACGGTTAGCAAAAGAAAAGGAGGAAGAAGAAGTGAGACAACAAGCCTTAGTAGCAAAAAAGGAAAAAGAAATACAGAAAAAAGCAATCAAGAAAGAAAGGCAAAAACTGAGAACGACATGCAAGGTATTTAAATATTATTACAGTGAAATACAAGTTACATCAGTGAAGTCACTGTGTTTGCTTAGATGAGACCCTTTCACATGCTGGCTTGTTCTTATGGCTGGAGTTGGGTACAGAAAGTGTGATTGCGAAAAAGCAAAACACTAAAACACATACTTACCATATAGTTTTGAGTTATGAGTAAAGCTGACCAAATAGGTCCAAACACAGCGGTGGCTGAAGAATGCTGTGTCTGAAGCAACAAGACAATAAAGTTCAAGAACTTTGTAGAACATGTATTTCTGCTTCCAGAACTGGAATTACTTTTCTGATAATGAGGCAGATTGTGTTAAAATGATGGAGGAGGTGGAAAAGCTTTGTGATCGTCTTGAGCTAGCAAGGTAAGTTTTCCCGCTGATGATTGATGCTCGTTTTGATACCCATCTTTCTCCTAGCGATCTGTTGTAACTTAATAATTTATTTTTAGTCTGCAATGCTTGAATGAAGCACTTACATCCACAACAAGGGAAGGAGGAAAGGCGGCTGTAGTAAAACAGGTAATTATGCTGAGTGTCAAATCAAAATAAACAGAATAATTTGATTTGTGAAATCTACATGACTGAATCAATGTAAGCTACAACATAGGTGCTGTGGAGTTCTGCCTGTTAAAACCAAAGACCCGAGTCCCCAGGCAGATTTGATATCTGCTCCGTTCTACATAGCACAGGTCATGGCTGGTGACATAACAAGGACCAACTGAGAAAATATGCATTTTTAATTAGTAAAGGACACAAAGCCTGGCATTTGTACAGTGTACAGGAAGAGAAGAGGAATTTAATTTTGCCCAACAATGGGTAGCAGTTACCTAGAGAGGAAGGAGGGCAGTTGTAACCTATTCCATTATGCAAGAAAAATCCTAGTCTAGTACCCGTGATCTGGGGCTAGATCCACAAAAGGACTTAATTGCTGCAGGCTGTAGGCACTGGAAAGGCCAGTGAGTTGAATACCAAACTATGGGAAAAGCAAGACACTCGCAATCAAAATTTACAAAAGCAGCAAGGATCTGCTTAAATTTGCAAGCAGGGGAAAGCCATTTTGACTAACAAGGCTGAACCCACGTCCTGCAGAAAGAATAAGGTGTTTTCTCTCATCTATTTTGGATCCACGGCTGTGAACTTTCTTTCCTGGTGGGAAAGATGTCCCTGTCCCCATCCCAGGGTCAGGTTTACTTATTAGACAATGTAAGACTCAAATCCCTCTTGTTCTACGGGGGACTGAATCCAGTCACCCAGATTCCAGGAGAGTGTTCCAGACACAGGACAGTCACGTTTCTGTCTCTCTGCTACAACTGTTCCACTTTTGCATTTATAAAAATTACCTGATAACTTTCCTTTTGCCAGGAAGATTTTATTATGATAGACAGCAAGAGACCTATTTTGAGCAGCCTGCCAAATAGCTGCATAGCTATTTTAATGTTGCCAAGACTGCACTGGGCATACTCAGAAGCAGATACATTAAAAATATGTCACAGCACAGTCTCAAGATGTGATTACAGTTCACAAAGAGGTGTGATGTATAAGTTCTGCTGAATTGCTTGTTAACAAACTACACACAGCCATCTAACCCTGACTAAGCAATTAATAACTAAAACCTGGGTTGTTCTAATTAATGATAGCTTAGTACAAATGTAGCAATTGACAAATTCTGGCATAACCAGGCAGCAGTTAATGTTGGAAGATTTAGAAATCAGTGTATTCAGCACAGATGTCTAGTTGCTCTCACTAGTCTTTGCAGGTTCTTAATACTTTTGTGGATCTGTCCCTGTAATGATGGATTCCAGCTGTAGCTCCCAATCTGGAATGCCCAAATGTATGCACGGGATGAAGGGAAATAATATTGGAGCAAATAAGCTCCTCCTTATGTATAATGTACAGAACAGAAATTAAGCAGAATTCAAGGCTCAAAGCAATTCCAGGGAGGGGGGGTTGTCACCATAAAGTGTATAAATAAATAAATAATGTTTGTTTACAATCCTTCAGATAGAAGAAATAAATGAACAAATAAGGCGAGAAAAAGAAGAGGCAGAAGCTCGTATGCGCCAAGCAACAAAGAGTTCAGAAAAGTCAACCACTGGTGGTGCAGGGGGAAGCAAAAATTGGCCAGAAGATGATTTACAGTTGTTAATTAAAGCTGTGAACCTCTTCCCAGCAGGGACTAACTCAAGGTACTTCTTGGGTTTGGTGTTAAAAGTCTTACTAACAATTTTTAATTAAATAACAAGCGTAATACAACTTATTTTCAGACCATCCCGAGTATGATGTCAGTGTAAGGACTCCCTAAACTTCCTCCTTTTCCTTGACTATTGAGCAGCCTGTGGTTTGTCTTCTCTTCGTACCATGCTCAGTGTGTCACTGGAGTCAGCTCTGGCCCTGTATCTTTTTTTCCCCGATCTTGGGCCTCAGTCCATCAGCAAGATTGTGGTGAGGTGACTTACTACAGGATAGGCTCCAGTCACTAAAGCAGACAACAAAGCAGGAACAGTGACCATGATGCAGCTGGGTAGAAATATGTGTGTAAGGTACTTCCAGTAGCTCCAGAATCAATGTGAGGCTGGTTTCTCCTCCACAGAGTAAGAGGAAAACATCCAGAGATACAAGGGAAAGGCTGGGATTTAAAGAAAGCAGCACAAGCCATCAGATTGCTAATAAGCATCAAGAACAGGAGCACGCCTTAAATCCTTGTTCTTTACCAGGAATGAAATGCCCTCTTCCACTTAGGATTCACAGATTTGAATGCTTACTTTAAAAAAAAAAAAAAACAACCAGTCATACTCTTTATGATACCAGTACCTGTTTCTGCACTGCAGATAATCAGTCATTAAGAACACAGGTCTAGATATGATCCTCTTCTCTGACCAGGTGCAAATATTCCCTTCCATTTTGTAAGAATGCACTAGGAATAATGTTGGGGGGTAAGGATTTTCCAGCCCTTTTCTGTTTGAAGCTCTGTTACCTGATGTTTAGGTATTCTTCTGGGGAGCAGTGGAAGCAGGGTTAGCAACCTCTCAGCAGAGTTTTGAGGATTAGAGGTTTGCACTTACACACCTATATTCTACCTCATCCTTCTGTATTGGAAGCTAAGAAGTTCACCTAAGCTGATTGAATTCTTAAGGGAAACGTCTGCATTTGGTGACTGAAAGCTTTCAGTATAGTTACCATAAGAATTCATTTGTATTTAAGTATGATTACATTTACTTAAGAGTTGATATAAATGTGTGCAGGAGCTTAACCATAGCTTTTATGAAGATAAGCTATTATGTAATAAGCTGCTTTACCCTTTCTGCTCTTGCTTTAGGTGGGAAGTTATTGCCAATTACATGAACTTGCACTCTACTACTGGAATAAAACGAACTGCAAAAGATGTCATCAACAAAGCAAAGAGCCTCCAGAAGCTTGGTATGTACCTTACCTTATTTTTGGTCTGCATGCTTCTGTACAGCATGATTTTCTTTGAATGGCATTGTGTTTGTATTATGAGAAAATCCTCTGTATATACCAAAAAGAAATGTAATTCAGAAGGAAGTTTTAGGGGAGCTTCTGTGTGATTCAGTATTTTCAGCCTAATGGCTCTTGTGTACATCACCACCTCACGAGTGACTCTCAGGAATTCCCCTAATCTAACTTAATGTCTAGGGCACAGGCATAGGCTCCTCTGTGCTCAAGAGACACAAATGGGCCTCCAAGAAAGCTCTCTACAAAGGAAGGCATCTAAAATAAATGGAATTGATGAATAGGATGAATGGGATTCAGCACTAGAGTAAGATATCTAAATTAATGTGACTCATCTCCTCCTGTGGTGAATGGAGCTTAGACAGCTCTGTAGTAAGTTCTCAAGGGAAATCAAATCACTACAGAAGAGAAAACCAAATTTTTCAAGAAGTTTCTCTATTCCCAACTATATACCTACACAAGGACGATCCGCTTTCCCAGTGTTCCTGCCCCCTTCAACATGCTTGTATGCTGGTTAATATTGTGAGGTTTGTGCCACAGCCCTTACTTGAGAGCATAATCCTTGATTTCACAGAAGTTGCAGATTCAGGCTTAAGTTTATGTGAAGGGAGTATTCATCTGAGCAGTATGAGACAGGATAGGGGTTGGAAAGCCTGACACTTTGAGCAAGGTTTACCAGACGCTGAAAGATTTTCTTTTTTAATCTACCAACCTCTCTACCATAATTTTAAAGGAAGTAGGAATTAGGTTTTTTTGATTATGTGATTATTACTTTACAATAATCTGCTACACAATGTTTTATTCTGTGGCAGTAAGTATTCTGTTCAATATCTGTTGCTTGTAGACCCTCATCAAAAAGATGACATAAACAAGAAAGCATTTGATAAATTTAAAAAAGAACATGGTGTGGTGCCTCAGATGGACAGCGCTGCCCCCTCGGAACGATTTGAAGGTAAAGGTGAAAAGCGAACCCTTCCGGCAGAGTTGTCTCCCCTTTAGTATGAAAGTAATCCAGAATTTACTTAAGACTTGCTTACAAACTTAAGTAGTGACTAAGAAAGTGATGCGGGGGGTATGGATTTGAGGGTTTCTGGTACACAAGGTACAATCCACAGTTAACTAAATAGTGACAGTTTGAAATGCTTCGTGGCAAGGCAAGTTAAGTCCAATGCTGAGATTATCTGTTCCTCAGAAGGTGCTACGTTTTCAGCTAAGAGTAGGCCTGAGGGGATGTGCTTGGGATACAGGATCATCCTACAGCTACGCTTTGGTCTCCTGTTAACCCCAATCACCTCCCATCAAATTTTCCAGACAGTTGCAGAAGGGTTTCCTTACCAAAATGCAAAAGGAAAAGCTACATTACTACCCTAATGGTGTGGCTCCACAGAGCAGCTACACTGATCTAACACACAGCTGACAAAGAAAGATGTTAACCTAACTTACCCATGATTTATTTGAAGTCTGGGGGAAAGAGGTTAGCACTGGGTAGCCCTTTAGTCAGACCAGTTGTATCACAAATGCGCAAGTATTTGAAATGAAATAGAATAGATTTTGCAATATTTTCTTAGGCTGATCTCAAACTTCTTAAATATTTTTTTCTTACTGTCATTTTTGCATTTAAAAACAGGCTCACCTTTAGATTCATCCCCTTGGACTACAGAAGAACAAAAGCTTTTAGAACAAGCATTGAAGACTTACCCAGTAAATACTCCTGAAAGATGGGAGAAAATAGCAGCAGCTGTTCCAGGCCGGTCAAAAAAAGACTGCATGAAGCGATACAAGGTAGGGTGCCTCACCTCCTTCTAGGATTGTAATTACCCCAGGTTTTGTCAGAATTCTTTGAGTGTTACCTTCCCTACATGCAACAGTACCTGACAAAAGCAAACTGGGACAAGGTGGAGCCTTATGGAGAAACCTTTTTTTTTTTTGGTAACTCAATCCCAGAAGAGCATTGAGGACTAAGTTTTCCTCGGGGAAAGTATTGGCTCTGGAAGCTGGGAAGGCAAAGTCTGGCTCATGAAATCAGTCTTGCAGATAGACAGCAAGCTCTTGTAGATGGTAATGTCTATCCCTAGCCTCTTGTAGGTAGAGTTCCTGCATGAGGGGATGTAGATGAGCATTGACCTTTCATTAATTTATTTGTTTCTAAGGGATATTGTTTTAAGGTATTAAGCTGTCTAGAATTCCTCACTATGTGGACAGCTAGAGTGTTTCAGGCTGAATATATGTAGTGTACAAAACCACAGCATTGTTAACAAGTTCTACACTTAGATAAGTATCTTCTTTTTTTCCCAACTCTCCAGGAACTCGTTGAAATGGTCAAGGCGAAGAAAGCTGCTCAAGAACAAGTGATGAATGCTACTAAAGTCAAGAAATGACTCTTACTGACAATCTTTGTTTTATAATAAAAATGCAAATACTGTAGATGTTTTCTTTCCTTAATTATACAAATACACAGGAGCTGCTGGTTCTTGAGTTTTAATCTTCTCAAAGGTGTTTGTCGAACTCAAAAGCTTTAAACAGGGGTGTAGTTTGGGGTTTTGTTGTTTTGTTTTTTCTTTTAAAGCTCAAACATACTGAAAGTTCTTGTTATTCACTACTCACGAAGCCAATACATGCCACTGCAGATTTTGTTATACTCTGGAAGTTGTTCAATTGGACCTGGAAGATAAAGAAAGTTGGCCATGACACATGTCGAACTGATAGAGATGGGTGTGGATGGGTTATGGAAGCATAGGGAAACTTTTATACAACATACCCACGGCAGCAACTGCAGGATGCTTATCATAGATGTACTTTGTGCACACTTCTCTAATAGTCTGGGCATCAATAGCCTAAAAGGGGTAAAGAGACACCTTTGTTACTAATCCTATTTAAAAAAGCATTAAGAGGCAGTGATCTTAATTTTGTACATCCAGGGGAAAAGGCAACGAAACAGTTGAAAATTTTATTAGTCAGAAATAGTTTTAACTTCTGTATTGCTACTTCCTGCAGCAATTAAATTTCTAAAGGGCCTAATTTAAAGGTGCAACATCAGTGCCACTTACTTCAATTCTTGCCTCAAGTTCTGGAATTGGGATTCGGCGCTTATAACAGAGCATTTGTCTTCCAATGTCTTCACAGATTGGAGTGGACCCTAAAATAGGGGGAAATACGCTTCTGTTATCAGCATACAACTCCACTAAGAATAAAAAGCTGTCATAAGTCTCACCATCAAGTTGTAGCAGCATATTTGTCTTCAGAAGATTTTTTGCTCGAGCCACTTCATTTTCTGTAACACTTGTGCAAAGTCGTATCCTGAAAAATAGTTTAAATCCAAAGGCATGAAATAATGGTAACCTGATAGCACACAAGATTACCTGTGATAAAGGAGGTACACTTGTGCTGCTCATTTAGCATGGAAACATGCCACAGGATGCAAAGCAGCAGCACAAGATTACGCCTTTTCAGAAGCGTAGCAATGTACTTAAGAGCTAGTTTTTCACCCTGGAAGAGCTGTAATTAATTTTATTAAAAAATAATTTGAGCCAAGCGTAGTCCATACTTGCTATCTTGAGAACAGCAATCACTGAGATAGTATGAGCCAAACAATTACATGTAATTAGCTCAGAAGGCAATTCCTTACACCCTGGCTCTTGGCGAGATAATGATTCATCATACTGCATAGGAACATTTCACTAGGATAGGGGGATGTTTGAATGCACCTGAACACATTCTTGTCACAAAAATTGTTCATGTCTTCCCTGGGGCTAAGCTGCCGCACACAGCTACAATGATGCCAGTTTTCTCCACTGATTACAGAGACTTCATAGAACAATGGCATATGAGAAGTGATCTCTGTGATTAAAGACACTCCTGTTTAAGTTTCTTTTCAACATTTGTTTCAACTTCACCCGCTTTAAATCGGTGCTCTTAAATAACATGTCTGTTTCTAATCACATCCGCAGTTCAAGCATTACAATTGCGTTTACAGACATCTTTTCAGTTTAGATTTAAGCCCTACATGAAGAAATATTATCTAGAATCCCAGGTTTCAAAATCCCATCTATAACACCTCACCTACCTTACATCATTTCATTTCCCTACGTACCCACTAGAGCTCTATGTAACACCACCACCTGGCAGGACACGTGGGACAGCAGCTCTCAGAATGTGTAACTGCTAAGGTTGTTTGTAGGTAACGGCACATTCATTATTCTCACTCATTAATATTTTCTCTTTCAGTTGTCAAACGTGGTTCACGGGCACTGTACACAGTCTTGCTAGTATTCTAAGAAGTCTGATGCATTTTCATAACTCCTGTCCCTTGCAAGTCAAAAAAAAAAAAATCACTGCCGTATTTTCTTGCACAAGGAATGCTATTGTATTAACTACAGTTACTATTTGTCCTTCCAGGCAGAAAAAGAAAACCAAATGTAAACCTTAAGCTATGCAGTCCGAGTAAGAGTGCCAGAAACTGGCTGGTAGGACTCTGCATTGAGTGTCAAAGTTTAGAACTGGCTGTATTGTCTCCAGGCAAAACTACACGGAGAAAGTAAAAATATCCTCCTTAAATGATTGCTATTTTTTTTACACTGTATTCCTCCACTGAAAACAATCTTTTTAGACAAACAGTTGTTAGCTTACCATTCTCTCTGAACAAAGTGCACCATGTCCTGAATAGTGGACGGCTCACAGACCATATAGAGTCCCCACAGCCCTGTATCAGTGTAGCAGGTGTTGAAGGACTGGAAACTGTGACACAGGTTACCATGGCAGGCAATCTGAGCAAGTTTACTGGATAAATTCTGCTGAGGCAAAAGGAAAACATATTATTTTATGAAGTTTTCTGAAAGCCTACCAGTCACCCTCCCCAGTCTCCTATTTTCATTTCAATGAACATGCAGTAGTGTCACAGGCTCCAGCAGAAGCTATGGCATTAATTATCAGCTCTTCATCTCAACAGCTTCTTTCCGTGAACATAATTTCACATTTCCAAGTAACAGCCCAGATTTAAGTCAAAATCATAAAGCTACTTAAGTTCAAGAAAGAGTTAGTGATACTGACAGGTTCTCATGACATACAAGTATGAAACATCCTACTTCCCATGAGAACTGGCAGACCTCAAGTCACCTCTATTTTTGTGGTTTAGAACTACTTCCTAAGGTTCTACTAATTCTTGGGCAACAAATTCTCTCAGACTCATCACTGGATCCCCTTCTCCCACTTCTGAAATAGCCATAAAGTAGCAGTAACGCCATCAGGTAAGTTTGAACAGGTCTGTACGCAGGTCAGAGAGATCTCACCAACCCAGTAGCCTCATTAAGAACAGGAAGGTGCTTGCTCACTCACCACGCCTCCTCCAAAGGAACGATCCCAGTTACCTATCAGAGTATTCGCTACCATAAGTGGGATTGTATCTGGGTGCGACCAGCCTGCTGCTTCAACAGCTATGGCAAGGTGTGCCAAGGGCATCTTGTCATCTCTTATACGAATCTGAGGGAAGATATGAAAGGAGCTGTAGTACAACTTGTACACCGTAATCCATATGGGAAGTCAAACATAAGGACACAGACATTTCCATTACAGAGCATCCACATAGAGAACCAAAATTTAAAGAATAGGAAACTTTATTTAACATCAGCCTTAACTAGTCTGCCCCGTGGCAATTTCAGAGCACTTTGTCAACAGCAAGCCCAAAGCCATGCACCTAGAGAGGGCATTACAAGTCATTTTACAATTAACAGCAGCAAGGAGAGCTGGTGACTTTTCACAATCCGAACAGAGCCAGGAATAAAATGCAGGTGCCTTGGTTCTCTGCTATATGCTTTAAATTAGTGATTCCTAACACGCAGAAATGATCCAACACCACAGGCAAAGTGATAAAAAGAAAGCAGCAGCAGAAGTAAGTTAGGTATTTCTCCAGGAATTGATGAATAAGAACAAGTGGCAGCAGTGAGGCTTGTCCAAGAAAAGCTGTAAAGTACTGCTTTGGAAAGCAGCTACTCCATTGCCTTCACTGGCAAGAACCTTTTAACCTGCTCAGTCTGTGGCTGAAGAGCTCTCTGTCCTCAGAGAGTCCAAGTCAATTCTGCTCACAAGCGATATAAGGGGCAGCTCAGAAAACCACCTAACTGCTTACCTCACTACCTGTGAAGCTGCAAGGTGGCAGGGGTGGCAGCCCTCCTTCTGGAGCCGATGGCAAGTTACCAAAGTGGCACTTCGCTAGGTCAAGTAGCTCATCGTGACAGACCCCTGAACAAAGACATTTCACATACTTTGTAATGTTACTCTTGTAAAGTAGTTAATTTAAACTGTTGTGCAGTGCAAAGACTCAACAAAGCAATAATTTATTGTTCCCCTCCTTTAATGCAGTACTTTCAGATTCCTCACATCATCGCGTTACACAGAGCAAGATCATCATTACCACCCTCCTCAATCCTCTTCAACAGCCTTCTATTAATATTACAACAAACCAAGCTGTTTGCTCTCAGTTTCAAGCCTTGATGTTATTTCTCTGTCTCTGCTTTCCTTGCCACTCCCCTTTTCACACAAAACCCTCCTAGGCCTCTCTTTTCCTGCCCTCATGGAAGAACGACCTTGGTCTTCAATTAATTTCTAGTTACTGGTTTAAGAATGTTGGTGGAATATTACTGAGGGAAAAAGGGAACAAAAATTCAAAGGTTATGAAGGTACAAAACATGCAGGGCTAAAAATGAACTTCCAGAGCCTACAGAACAATGGGTAATTCATAATGTTGTTCCTGGAAACTCAGAAAGCCACGGTTTTAAGCACAGTTTCACATGATCCAGGGTGAATATCTCATACTAACCTCCAGCAGCAGCCAGGACCATTCTGGGTCCTTTGTAATGTGTTGTTATGTACTCCACCAAGTCATTACGGTTTATGGATCTAGAAATAGTCAAGGAAACATCACTACTGTGTCAGTAAAGTTTAACAGGGTAAGAAGAGCTAAATATATAGAACAATACAATATCAAAATAATTGTTAGTTCTGCCAATGCACAGAGTTGTGCATAGAAGCAGAATGCTAAAAAAATGGTGACTTCCTAAAAAAGGAAAAAGGAACTTGACATGTTTTGCCTTTCAAAGCTCTTCTAGCTTCCAGAGAAGAACTGAGAATTATAAGTTAGTCAGATGGAAGCAGAATCCTCTAATGATCTCATGCCACTGTGAAACCAGCACATTTAGCAGCCTCCTGGTCTGCACTGAGATAAAAAAATGCTGAAAGAGCAGCACAAACACAGCTGTATTTACAATAATGCCCAACAAATGACCAATGGGAAAAAGCAGCATTTCCAATTTTGTGTCAGATGCATTTTTAACAAACAGGAGAAAAATACGGCAGATAAGACATGAAGTGGACACCTGAAGTTCACATACCCTTTGATGCCTGCATACATGGCTGTTAAGGCAATAGGGAACTCCTCTTACAGTTATATCCAGTGCAATTTCAGCTACCTTCCAGGCAAAAATGAAAACAGACACCATTCCCTACATTTTCAGATGAGTCCTTTCAATATATAAAAGTTCCCACACAATTACAGATGGCCACAAATTTAAACATACTTGATGTTTTCAGTGGGTCCTAAAATTGTCCGTCCTAGGGCTGTCTTCTGATAGGCTGTAGCATGAAGGTAATCAAAGACAACTTCTTGTAAATTGGTTTCAACCTCTTGCATCTCTCGAAGTATAACTCCTCGCTCACGCTCAATCTCTGCTTCTCCCAGGGTACTGTTCTGAATTATGTCAGCCAGAATTTCCACAGCTGATTGAAAATAGAGATGGGAATGGAAAGCATATTTGCAGACTACCAGAAAAATCTGGTTCCAAAAGCTAAACCAACCCCAAAGACCAAGTGGCCCAAGACTTGCTAGTAAGATTTGCAAGGGGATAAAAGACTTGCTCTGCAGGAAGGGAGAAGTCCAAAACACATTTTTCTTTTGGGAATCTCCTTTCCAAACCTGCATTCTCACATTCCTGTGAAGCTCAAGAAAGGACTTTGCACCCAGGAAGGAAAGGCCTATTATGCTGCAAAAGCATCATTCTGCGTTGTCTCATTAGGAACTGGATAAGTATTTCATTTTTTGATGCTTTTCTGATGAATGAAAGCAGTTACCTCTTGGTAAGTCTTTAGAAAAAGCCTTTGCATAGTACACGGTTTGTTCCCTGGATGTATACGCATTCAAGTGAGCTCCCATGTTCTCAATCTCTAGTTCAAGGTCTAACTGAGATCTCTTTTTTGTTCCCTGAAATAAAACAGTAAGAAAAAAAAATCAAACTAGACCCTTTAATTCACCTAATCATCATTACTACTTCTTGTCTGGAAAAGTCAAAGTTAAGAGAAAAAGTCTTCTGGAAAGAAAATTGGCATAGTGACCTCGCCAAGCTTGGAAGTTAGAAATCCTACTATACTCCAAAATAAAAATAAAAAGCCAGCAGAAGTTGCACTTCGTGTCTTCTAAGACTATTACAAGTTAAATATGATTTAAAATTAGACTTATGTTATTAATCTATAGCTGCATATCACCTATACAGAACTAAGACTAGCTTCATTTTCTAAAGGAAATCATAATCTAAGTTTCCATTTCTTTTTTTTTTTCTTCTCCTCCTCAATTTGGAAAATTTACTTATACAATTCTGACAAAGTTCTTATCACTGATCAAAAACTTACATCAATACTCATACTCACCTTGAAAGCCATGTGCTCAAGGAAGTGAGCAGTTCCATTGTTCTTCTCATTTTCATACCTGCTCCCAGCATCAATCCAAAGTCCAACCTCATTGGGAAAAAAAAATAAAAGAAGTTATTTTACCAGCTAACAACACAGCTCTGATGGTTTCGTGTAAGAAGTACACTTAGATTTTCAAGATATATTTTTAAATGCCTTCTTCCTTAAACAAAGCTTATTTTCAAGAAAAAGAAAATGTTTATCTCCACAAAAATCTAATCACAAATCATTTACAAAAGCCTTAAGAATCTTATTTCCTAGCTTAAGAACTATTGTTAATAAACACTCAAAGAATGGAATTGAGTTCCACAATGAAATGAATACACAGGAACTGTTAAAAAAATACCCTTCTCTTTACAAGTTACCTACTGTGCATGTTGAGAGTCCAGAGTCTTCAGAAGCTACTTGCAAGCCGTTTCCCAGAGGACTGACCCTAGTTTCAGGAACATTTAAGATTACTTCTGTTGCTGCTTTGGAAGCTCTGAGCCTGCCTGTTCCAGCATGGACACACTGCAAGGAAAAAGCATCAGACACACTTGTATTGTTAAGTTATATCCAAGGATGCTCTGCTGAAACACGTAATCCTGAACTTAAACATTAAATTTGTGGATCTTTTTTAGAGCATGCATTTAAAAAATAAAAAATTCAGCACTGATTTATTCACCGCTACTTCACATCAGGGATGCATTAACCTACTCAGAACAAAAACATGAAGATAACTAAAACAGAGCAGGCTGTATCTGCCTCCCTCCAACCAAACGACTTGACAGAAAAGCATGTTACTATCACCAGCCAGCCACCCCAAGAGCCACACTTGTTTCCCAGTTCTGCCAGCAGGTCCTTGAATATCATAGAATCATAGCATGGTTTGGGTTGGAAGGGGCCTTATAGATCACCCAGTTCCAACCCCCTGCCATGGGTAGGGACACCTCCCACCAGACCAGGCTGCTCAAGGTCCCATCCAACCTGGCCCTAAACACTTTCAGGGGGCATCCACAGCTTCTCTGGGCAATCTGTGCCAGTGTCTCACCAGCCTCATAACGAAGAATTTCTTACTAATGCCTAACCTAAATCTTCCCCCTTCCTTCCAATTTAAAGCATTCCCGCTTCTCTTATCAGTACCTGCCCTTGTAAAAAGTACCTCCCCAGCTTTCCTGTAGCCCCTTCAGGTACTGGGAGGCTGCTATAAGGTCTCCCTGGAGCCTTCTCTTCTCCAGGCTGAACAAACCCAACTCTCTCAACCTGTCCACATAGCAGAGGCGCTCCAGCCCTCTGATAGTCTTCATATCCTCCTCTAGACCTTCTCCAACGGGTTCCATATCCTTCTTATGTCGGGAAACATAGGGAAAAAAAGCTTTTTTTTTTTTTTAAGAGAGAAAAGCTTGAGTTTCAGCCTGGGAGGGTGGGAAATAAAACCTCCCTCTCTTGTTTTTAGAATCAAAGAATGGTTTGCGTTTGAAGGGACCTTAAAAATCCTCCAGCTCCACCCCCTTACCAATGGGCAGGGACACCTCCCTCCTCCCAGCCTGCAAGGGTGGGAAATATGACAGAAAGGGAGGGTTTAAGCCCTCTCCAAGCTGACCTGAGGAGTGCATGTCGGACCCTGTGCCGGACAGAGACTGCTGCCGCCCCTCTCCCAGGCACCCCCTCCCTACTCCTCGGCACCGCGGGGACGATACGGGGGGTACAGCGGCACCACGGAGGAGGCAGCAAACCCTGTGACCTGCGGCACCCGGGCTCCATCCCAGGGGACCCGCGTCCCGCCATGAGGTGGCCGGGGACTACAACTCCCAGCGTGCACCATGGCACCACCCCCTCCCTGACCGGACCTCCCACCGGGTACCGCAGCACCGCCCCCACACCCCCGCCGCGACTACAAATCCCAGCGTGCACTGCCCTCACAGCCCTCCACC
>JAUMJL010002832.1:0-28351 GCA_033558185.1 Dromococcyx pavoninus
GGTCTGTTCCTTCCCTCCGACAACAGCAGTCATTTAAATCTTCCTCCATCTCAGCTGTAAGCAGCCGCATCACTGTAAAACGTCTAGCTGTTGCTCAGACAAGAAACCTGTCAGGCGAGAAATGTTTCACCCTGCAAGATCATCCTCTGCCTTCGTCTGCGCAGCACAAGTAAGCCAACGAACTGCTAATAGACCAGCGAGGAGCGATTCGTATTTTCATGTGCTTCTTAGCAGACTCGGGATGCACGGAAGCTTTACATCGAGAGATAAGTCTTTCTGTGTACTGTTAGATCTGAAACCGGTTCCTTGCCAGTCTATTCGTCAGGCGTCTGTTCATCACACACAGGTACGCCTTCCAGTCTGCTTCTTGCCTCGGAGCCGTGCCTTCTCTGCTCCCTTCTGCCGTCTCTGCCACAGCTCTTCCGCATGACTGTAAAACGCCGGGGTCTGTCTGATAGCGGACACCGGCTACCCCTCAAGGTCGTTCGGCCGCGGAGGTTGAAACCTCCGGGGAGAGAGCCCGTGTGCTCTTGCTTAGCCGAGCAAGCTCCGCGCGCATTCTTGGGCATTCTCAGCAGACTCCGGTTCCACAGGTTCTTTGCACTAAGAGGTAAAGCTGTCTGAGAACTGCTAGCGCTGAAACGTGTTGCTGTCAAAAGTTTTCTTCGTGCAGCCATTTCAAAGCCACAGAAAAGCAGTCGGGCTGCTCCTTCCCTCCGACAGCAGCAGTCATTTGAATCCTCATCCATCTCCGCAGTTAGCAGCCACATCACTGCAGTGGGAATTCTCAGCCGCTGGTGAATCTGTTTCCGTAGAAGGCATTAAATCACTCAAAAAAAGCAGCAGGTTCTTCAGCGCTTGCCTGTCTCCTCAGAAGACCAACACCCAGGGCATGCATTGTTAACCACCCTGCTTGTCCGCAAGGCTGACAATGTCTGGGACGGGGGAGAGAGGAATTGCAGGTCTTTCCAGAAGGATCTGCCAGTGAAGAGCGCTCACTTTGCTCTTTCAAATGAGGTGTTCCTCAATCCATTTTGGGGTTCTTCAGCCCATTTTTTTGTTTCCTCAGACCATTTATGAGTGCCTCAATCAATTTTTGGTTTCCTCAATCCATTTTTGGGTTCTTCGATCCACTTTTTCTTTCCTCAGCCCATTTTTGGGTTCCTCAATCCAGTTTTCGGTTCCTGAGTCCATTTTTTGTTTCCTCCAATCCTTTTTTGGGTTCCTCAATCCGTTTTGGGGTTCCTGAGCCAATTTGGGGGTTCCTCTGCCCATTTTTGGGTTCCTCAATCTGTCTTTGGGTTCCTGTACCCATTTTTGGCTCCCTCAATCCATTTTTATATTCCTCAATCCACTTTTGCGTTCCTCAGCCCATTTTCGGGTTCCTCAATCCATTTTGGGGTTCCTCAATCCATTTTTTGTCTCCTCAGCCCATTTTGGGGTTCCTCAGCTCATTTGTGCATTCCTCAAAACATTTTTGGGTTTTTCAATTCATTTTTGGGTTCCTCAATCCATTTTTGGGTTCCTCAGCCGATTTTCGGTTTTCTCAATCCGTCTTTGGGATCTTCAGCCCATTTTTGAGTTCCTCAAAGCATTTTTGGGTTCCTGAGCCCATTTTGGGGTTCCTGAGCCCATTTGGGGGTTTCTCAGCCAATTTTTGGTTCCTCAATTCATTTTTGGGTTTCTCAATCCATTTTTAGTTTCCTCAGCCTGTTTTTCCGTTTCTTTAACTATTTTTCATTTCCTCAGCCCATTTTTGGGTTCCTCAGCCATTTTTTCCTTCTTCGATCCACTTTTGGGTTTCTGAGCCCTATCTCTATCTTTCTCTCCACTATGCAGCCCTCTATAGAGCCCGTTTCTTGCTCCCTATCTTCCTCCTATGGAGCCTCTTGTACAGCCTCTACGACACACTCGGTCACACTAATTCTACCTCCTGGAGAGCCCATATCGCTCCCCTTATGATCCCGCTATGGAGCCCTCCGAAGAGCACCTGTCGAACCCTCTGTACACCGTATGCCACCCTCTATTGAGCCCCTATCGCGCCCTGTGTCGCCCCAGTGGAACCCCCGATAAAGTTCCTATCCCTGCCATAAGTCGCGCATATGGGACCCTCTCGAGTCCCTTTCTCGCTCTTTGTCTTCTCCTATGGAGCCGTCTCTAGAGCCCCTATTACACTCTTAATGTCCCTCCTAACGGAGCCCCTTTTACAGCCGGTTCCAAAGTCACAGAAAAGCAGTCGGTCTGTTCCTTCCCTCCGACAACAGCAGTCATTTAAATCTTCCTCCATCTCAGCTGTAAGCAGCCGCATCACTGTAAAACGTCTAGCTGTTGCTCAGACAAGAAACCTGTCAGGCGAGAAATGTTTCACCCTGCAAGATCATCCTCTGCCTTCGTCTGCGCAGCACAAGTAAGCCAACGAACTGCTAATAGACCAGCGAGGAGCGATTCGTATTTTCATGTGCTTCTTAGCAGACTCGGGATGCACGGAAGCTTTACATCGAGAGATAAGTCTTTCTGTGTACTGTTAGATCTGAAACCGGTTCCTTGCCAGTCTATTCGTCAGGCGTCTGTTCATCACACACAGGTACGCCTTCCAGTCTGCTTCTTGCCTCGGAGCCGTGCCTTCTCTGCTCCCTTCTGCCGTCTCTGCCACAGCTCTTCCGCATGACTGTAAAACGCCGGGGTCTGTCTGATAGCGGACACCGGCTACCCCTCAAGGTCGTTCGGCCGCGGAGGTTGAAACCTCCGGGGAGAGAGCCCGTGTGCTCTTGCTTAGCCGAGCAAGCTCCGCGCGCATTCTTGGGCATTCTCAGCAGACTCCGGTTCCACAGGTTCTTTGCACTAAGAGGTAAAGCTGTCTGAGAACTGCTAGCGCTGAAACGTGTTGCTGTCAAAAGTTTTCTTCGTGCAGCCATTTCAAAGCCACAGAAAAGCAGTCGGGCTGCTCCTTCCCTCCGACAGCAGCAGTCATTTGAATCCTCATCCATCTCCGCAGTTAGCAGCCACATCACTGCAGTGGGAATTCTCAGCCGCTGGTGAATCTGTTTCCGTAGAAGGCATTAAATCACTCAAAAAAAGCAGCAGGTTCTTCAGCGCTTGCCTGTCTCCTCAGAAGACCAACACCCAGGGAATGCATTGTTAACCACCCTGCTTGTCCGCAAGGCTGACAATGTCTGGGACGGGGGAGAGAGGAATTGCAGGTCTTTCCAGAAGGATCTGCCAGTGAAGAGCGCTCACTTTGCTCTTTCAAATGAGGTGTTCCTCAATCCATTTTGGGGTTCTTCAGCCCATTTTTTTGTTTCCTCAGACCATTTATGAGTGCCTCAATCAATTTTTGGTTTCCTCAATCCATTTTTGGGTTCTTCGATCCACTTTTTCTTTCCTCAGCCCATTTTTGGGTTCCTCAATCCAGTTTTCGGTTCCTGAGTCCATTTTTTGTTTCCTCAATCCTTTTTTGGGTTCCTCAATCCGTTTTTGGGTTCCTGAGCCAATTTGGGGGTTCCTCTGCCCATTTTTGGGTTCCTCAATCTGTCTTTGGGTTCCTGTACCCATTTTTGGCTCCCTCAATCCATTTTTATATTCCTCAATCCACTTTTGCGTTCCTCAGCCCATTTTCGGGTTCCTCAATCCATTTTGGGGTTCCTCAATCCATTTTTTGTCTCCTCAGCCCATTTTGGGGTTCCTCAGCTCATTTGTGCATTCCTCAAAACATTTTTGGGTTTTTCAATTCATTTTTGGGTTCCTCAATCCATTTTTGGGTTCCTCAGCCGATTTTCGGTTTTCTCAATCCGTCTTTGGGATCTTCAGCCCATTTTTGAGTTCCTCAAAGCATTTTGGGGTTCCTGAGCCCATTTGGGGGTTTCTCAGCCAATTTTTGGTTCCTCAATTCATTTTTGGGTTTCTCAATCCATTTTTAGTTTCCTCAGCCTGTTTTTCCGTTTCTTTAACTATTTTTCATTTCCTCAGCCCATTTTTGGGTTCCTCAGCCATTTTTTCCTTCTTCGATCCACTTTTGGGTTTCTGAGCCCTATCTCTATCTTTCTCTCCACTATGCAGCCCTCTATAGAGCCCGTTTCTTGCTCCCTATCTTCCTCCTATGGAGCCTCTTGTACAGCCTCTACGACACACTCGGTCGCACTAATTCTACCTCCTGGAGAGCCCATATCGCTCCCCTTATGATCCCGCTATGGAGCCCTCCGAAGAGCACCTGTCGAACCCTCTGTACACCGTATGCCACCCTCTATTGAGCCCCTATCGCGCCCTGTGTCGCCCCAGTGGAACCCCCGATAAAGTTCCTATCCCTGCCATAAGTCGCGCATATGGGACCCTCTCGAGTCCCTTTCTCGCTCTTTGTCTTCTCCTATGGAGCCGTCTCTAGAGCCCCTATTACACTCTTAATGTCCCTCCTAACGGAGCCCCTTTTACAGCCGGTTCCAAAGTCACAGAAAAGCAGTCGGTCTGTTCCTTCCCTCCGACAACAGCAGTCATTTAAATCTTCCTCCATCTCAGCTGTAAGCAGCCGCATCACTGTAAAACGTCTAGCTGTTGCTCAGACAAGAAACCTGTCAGGCGAGAAATGTTTCACCCTGCAAGATCATCCTCTGCCTTCGTCTGCGCAGCACAAGTAAGCCAACGAACTGCTAATAGACCAGCGAGGAGCGATTCGTATTTTCATGTGCTTCTTAGCAGACTCGGGATGCACGGAAGATAAGAGAGATAAGTCTTTCTGTGTACTGTTAGATCTGAAACCGGTTCCTTGCCAGTCTATTCGTCAGGCGTCTGTTCATCACACACAGGTACGCCTTCCAGTCTGCTTCTTGCCTCGGAGCCGTGCCTTCTCTGCTCCCTTCTGCCGTCTCTGCCACAGCTCTTCCGCATGACTGTAAAACGCCGGGGTCTGTCTGATAGCGGACACCGGCTACCCCTCAAGGTCGTTCGGCCGCGGAGGTTGAAACCTCCGGGGAGAGAGCCCGTGTGCTCTTGCTTAGCCGAGCAAGCTCCGCGCGCATTCTTGGGCATTCTCAGCAGACTCCGGTTCCACAGGTTCTTTGCACTAAGAGGTAAAGCTGTCTGAGAACTGCTAGCGCTGAAACGTGTTGCTGTCAAAAGTTTTCTTCGTGCAGCCATTTCAAAGCCACAGAAAAGCAGTCGGGCTGCTCCTTCCCTCCGACAGCAGCAGTCATTTGAATCCTCATCCATCTCCGCAGTTAGCAGCCACATCACTGCAGTGGGAATTCTCAGCCGCTGGTGAATCTGTTTCCGTAGAAGGCATTAAATCACTCAAAAAAAGCAGCAGGTTCTTCAGCGCTTGCCTGTCTCCTCAGAAGACCAACACCCAGGGCATGCATTGTTAACCACCCTGCTTGTCCGCAAGGCTGACAATGTCTGGGACGGGGGAGAGAGGAATTGCAGGTCTTTCCAGAAGGATCTGCCAGTGAAGAGCGCTCACTTTGCTCTTTCAAATGAGGTGTTCCTCAATCCATTTTGGGGTTCTTCAGCCCATTTTTTTGTTTCCTCAGACCATTTATGAGTGCCTCAATCAATTTTTGGTTTCCTCAATCCATTTTTGGGTTCTTCGATCCACTTTTTCTTTCCTCAGCCCATTTTTGGGTTCCTCAATCCAGTTTTCGGTTCCTGAGTCCATTTTTTGTTTCCTCAATCCTTTTTTGGGTTCCTCAATCCGTTTTTGGGTTCCTGAGCCAATTTGGGGGTTCCTCTGCCCATTTTTGGGTTCCTCAATCTGTCTTTGGGTTCCTGTACCCATTTTTGGCTCCCTCAATCCATTTTTATATTCCTCAATCCACTTTTGCGTTCCTCAGCCCATTTTCGGGTTCCTCAATCCATTTTGGGGTTCCTCAATCCATTTTTTGTCTCCTCAGCCCATTTTGGGGTTCCTCAGCTCATTTGTGCATTCCTCAAAACATTTTTGGGTTTTTCAATTCATTTTTGGGTTCCTCAATCCATTTTTGGGTTCCTCAGCCGATTTTCGGTTTTCTCAATCCGTCTTTGGGATCTTCAGCCCATTTTTGAGTTCCTCAAAGCATTTTGGGGTTCCTGAGCCCATTTGGGGGTTTCTCAGCCAATTTTTGGTTCCTCAATTCATTTTTGGGTTTCTCAATCCATTTTTAGTTTCCTCAGCCTGTTTTTCCGTTTCTTTAACTATTTTTCATTTCCTCAGCCCATTTTTGGGTTCCTCAGCCATTTTTTCCTTCTTCGATCCACTTTTGGGTTTCTGAGCCCTATCTCTATCTTTCTCTCCACTATGCAGCCCTCTATAGAGCCCGTTTCTTGCTCCCTATCTTCCTCCTATGGAGCCTCTTGTACAGCCTCTACGACACACTCGGTCGCACTAATTCTACCTCCTGGAGAGCCCATATCGCTCCCCTTATGATCCCGCTATGGAGCCCTCCGAAGAGCACCTGTCGAACCCTCTGTACACCGTATGCCACCCTCTATTGAGCCCCTATCGCGCCCTGTGTCGCCCCAGTGGAACCCCCGATAAAGTTCCTATCCCTGCCATAAGTCGCGCATATGGGACCCTCTCGAGTCCCTTTCTCGCTCTTTGTCTTCTCCTATGGAGCCGTCTCTAGAGCCCCTATTACACTCTTAATGTCCCTCCTAACGGAGCCCCTTTTACAGCCGGTTCCAAAGTCACAGAAAAGCAGTCGGTCTGTTCCTTCCCTCCGACAACAGCAGTCATTTAAATCTTCCTCCATCTCAGCTGTAAGCAGCCGCATCACTGTAAAACGTCTAGCTGTTGCTCAGACAAGAAACCTGTCAGGCGAGAAATGTTTCACCCTGCAAGATCATCCTCTGCCTTCGTCTGCGCAGCACAAGTAAGCCAACGAACTGCTAATAGACCAGCGAGGAGCGATTCGTATTTTCATGTGCTTCTTAGCAGACTCGGGATGCACGGAAGATAAGAGAGATAAGTCTTTCTGTGTACTGTTAGATCTGAAACCGGTTCCTTGCCAGTCTATTCGTCAGGCGTCTGTTCATCACACACAGGTACGCCTTCCAGTCTGCTTCTTGCCTCGGAGCCGTGCCTTCTCTGCTCCCTTCTGCCGTCTCTGCCACAGCTCTTCCGCATGACTGTAAAACGCCGGGGTCTGTCTGATAGCGGACACCGGCTACCCCTCAAGGTCGTTCGGCCGCGGAGGTTGAAACCTCCGGGGAGAGAGCCCGTGTGCTCTTGCTTAGCCGAGCAAGCTCCGCGCGCATTCTTGGGCATTCTCAGCAGACTCCGGTTCCACAGGTTCTTTGCACTAAGAGGTAAAGCTGTCTGAGAACTGCTAGCGCTGAAACGTGTTGCTGTCAAAAGTTTTCTTCGTGCAGCCATTTCAAAGCCACAGAAAAGCAGTCGGGCTGCTCCTTCCCTCCGACAGCAGCAGTCATTTGAATCCTCATCCATCTCCGCAGTTAGCAGCCACATCACTGCAGTGGGAATTCTCAGCCGCTGGTGAATCTGTTTCCGTAGAAGGCATTAAATCACTCAAAAAAAGCAGCAGGTTCTTCAGCGCTTGCCTGTCTCCTCAGAAGACCAACACCCAGGGCATGCATTGTTAACCACCCTGCTTGTCCGCAAGGCTGACAATGTCTGGGACGGGGGAGAGAGGAATTGCAGGTCTTTCCAGAAGGATCTGCCAGTGAAGAGCGCTCACTTTGCTCTTTCAAATGAGGTGTTCCTCAATCCATTTTGGGGTTCTTCAGCCCATTTTTTTGTTTCCTCAGACCATTTATGAGTGCCTCAATCAATTTTTGGTTTCCTCAATCCATTTTTGGGTTCTTCGATCCACTTTTTCTTTCCTCAGCCCATTTTTGGGTTCCTCAATCCAGTTTTCGGTTCCTGAGTCCATTTTTTGTTTCCTCAATCCTTTTTTGGGTTCCTCAATCCGTTTTTGGGTTCCTGAGCCAATTTGGGGGTTCCTCTGCCCATTTTTGGGTTCCTCAATCTGTCTTTGGGTTCCTGTACCCATTTTTGGCTCCCTCAATCCATTTTTATATTCCTCAATCCACTTTTGCGTTCCTCAGCCCATTTTCGGGTTCCTCAATCCATTTTGGGGTTCCTCAATCCATTTTTTGTCTCCTCAGCCCATTTTGGGGTTCCTCAGCTCATTTGTGCATTCCTCAAAACATTTTTGGGTTTTTCAATTCATTTTTGGGTTCCTCAATCCATTTTTGGGTTCCTCAGCCGATTTTCGGTTTTCTCAATCCGTCTTTGGGATCTTCAGCCCATTTTTGAGTTCCTCAAAGCATTTTGGGGTTCCTGAGCCCATTTGGGGGTTTCTCAGCCAATTTTTGGTTCCTCAATTCATTTTTGGGTTTCTCAATCCATTTTTAGTTTCCTCAGCCTGTTTTTCCGTTTCTTTAACTATTTTTCATTTCCTCAGCCCATTTTTGGGTTCCTCAGCCATTTTTTCCTTCTTCGATCCACTTTTGGGTTTCTGAGCCCTATCTCTATCTTTCTCTCCACTATGCAGCCCTCTATAGAGCCCGTTTCTTGCTCCCTATCTTCCTCCTATGGAGCCTCTTGTACAGCCTCTACGACACACTCGGTCGCACTAATTCTACCTCCTGGAGAGCCCATATCGCTCCCCTTATGATCCCGCTATGGAGCCCTCCGAAGAGCACCTGTCGAACCCTCTGTACACCGTATGCCACCCTCTATTGAGCCCCTATCGCGCCCTGTGTCGCCCCAGTGGAACCCCCGATAAAGTTCCTATCCCTGCCATAAGTCGCGCATATGGGACCCTCTCGAGTCCCTTTCTCGCTCTTTGTCTTCTCCTATGGAGCCGTCTCTAGAGCCCCTATTACACTCTTAATGTCCCTCCTAACGGAGCCCCTTTTACAGCCGGTTCCAAAGTCACAGAAAAGCAGTCGGTCTGTTCCTTCCCTCCGACAACAGCAGTCATTTAAATCTTCCTCCATCTCAGCTGTAAGCAGCCGCATCACTGTAAAACGTCTAGCTGTTGCTCAGACAAGAAACCTGTCAGGCGAGAAATGTTTCACCCTGCAAGATCATCCTCTGCCTTCGTCTGCGCAGCACAAGTAAGCCAACGAACTGCTAATAGACCAGCGAGGAGCGATTCGTATTTTCATGTGCTTCTTAGCAGACTCGGGATGCACGGAAGCTTTACATCGAGAGATAAGTCTTTCTGTGTACTGTTAGATCTGAAACCGGTTCCTTGCCAGTCTATTCGTCAGGCGTCTGTTCATCACACACAGGTACGCCTTCCAGTCTGCTTCTTGCCTCGGAGCCGTGCCTTCTCTGCTCCCTTCTGCCGTCTCTGCCACAGCTCTTCCGCATGACTGTAAAACGCCGGGGTCTGTCTGATAGCGGACACCGGCTACCCCTCAAGGTCGTTCGGCCGCGGAGGTTGAAACCTCCGGGGAGAGAGCCCGTGTGCTCTTGCTTAGCCGAGCAAGCTCCGCGCGCATTCTTGGGCATTCTCAGCAGACTCCGGTTCCACAGGTTCTTTGCACTAAGAGGTAAAGCTGTCTGAGAACTGCTAGCGCTGAAACGTGTTGCTGTCAAAAGTTTTCTTCGTGCAGCCATTTCAAAGCCACAGAAAAGCAGTCGGGCTGCTCCTTCCCTCCGACAGCAGCAGTCATTTGAATCCTCATCCATCTCCGCAGTTAGCAGCCACATCACTGCAGTGGGAATTCTCAGCCGCTGGTGAATCTGTTTCCGTAGAAGGCATTAAATCACTCAAAAAAAGCAGCAGGTTCTTCAGCGCTTGCCTGTCTCCTCAGAAGACCAACACCCAGGGCATGCATTGTTAACCACCCTGCTTGTCCGCAAGGCTGACAATGTCTGGGACGGGGGAGAGAGGAATTGCAGGTCTTTCCAGAAGGATCTGCCAGTGAAGAGCGCTCACTTTGCTCTTTCAAATGAGGTGTTCCTCAATCCATTTTGGGGTTCTTCAGCCCATTTTTTTGTTTCCTCAGACCATTTATGAGTGCCTCAATCAATTTTTGGTTTCCTCAATCCATTTTTGGGTTCTTCGATCCACTTTTTCTTTCCTCAGCCCATTTTTGGGTTCCTCAATCCAGTTTTCGGTTCCTGAGTCCATTTTTTGTTTCCTCAATCCTTTTTTGGGTTCCTCAATCCGTTTTTGGGTTCCTGAGCCAATTTGGGGGTTCCTCTGCCCATTTTTGGGTTCCTCAATCTGTCTTTGGGTTCCTGTACCCATTTTTGGCTCCCTCAATCCATTTTTATATTCCTCAATCCACTTTTGCGTTCCTCAGCCCATTTTCGGGTTCCTCAATCCATTTTGGGGTTCCTCAATCCATTTTTTGTCTCCTCAGCCCATTTTGGGGTTCCTCAGCTCATTTGTGCATTCCTCAAAACATTTTTGGGTTTTTCAATTCATTTTTGGGTTCCTCAATCCATTTTTGGGTTCCTCAGCCGATTTTCGGTTTTCTCAATCCGTCTTTGGGATCTTCAGCCCATTTTTGAGTTCCTCAAAGCGTTTTTGGGTTCCTGAGCCCATTTTGGGGTTCCTGAGCCCATTTGGGGGTTTCTCAGCCAATTTTTGGTTCCTCAATTCATTTTTGGGTTTCTCAATCCATTTTTAGTTTCCTCAGCCTGTTTTTCCGTTTCTTTAACTATTTTTCATTTCCTCAGCCCATTTTTGGGTTCCTCAGCCATTTTTTCCTTCTTCGATCCACTTTTGGGTTTCTGAGCCCTATCTCTATCTTTCTCTCCACTATGCAGCCCTCTATAGAGCCCGTTTCTTGCTCCCTATCTTCCTCCTATGGAGCCTCTTGTACAGCCTCTACGACACACTCGGTCGCACTAATTCTACCTCCTGGAGAGCCCATATCGCTCCCCTTATGATCCCGCTATGGAGCCCTCCGAAGAGCACCTGTCGAACCCTCTGTACACCGTATGCCACCCTCTATTGAGCCCCTATCGCGCCCTGTGTCGCCCCAGTGGAACCCCCGATAAAGTTCCTATCCCTGCCATAAGTCGCGCATATGGGACCCTCTCGAGTCCCTTTCTCGCTCTTTGTCTTCTCCTATGGAGCCGTCTCTAGAGCCCCTATTACACTCTTAATGTCCCTCCTAACGGAGCCCCTTTTACAGCCGGTTCCAAAGTCACAGAAAAGCAGTCGGTCTGTTCCTTCCCTCCGACAACAGCAGTCATTTAAATCTTCCTCCATCTCAGCTGTAAGCAGCCGCATCACTGTAAAACGTCTAGCTGTTGCTCAGACAAGAAACCTGTCAGGCGAGAAATGTTTCACCCTGCAAGATCATCCTCTGCCTTCGTCTGCGCAGCACAAGTAAGCCAACGAACTGCTAATAGACCAGCGAGGAGCGATTCGTATTTTCATGTGCTTCTTAGCAGACTCGGGATGCACGGAAGCTTTACATCGAGAGATAAGTCTTTCTGTGTACTGTTAGATCTGAAACCGGTTCCTTGCCAGTCTATTCGTCAGGCGTCTGTTCATCACACACAGGTACGCCTTCCAGTCTGCTTCTTGCCTCGGAGCCGTGCCTTCTCTGCTCCCTTCTGCCGTCTCTGCCACAGCTCTTCCGCATGACTGTAAAACGCCGGGGTCTGTCTGATAGCGGACACCGGCTACCCCTCAAGGTCGTTCGGCCGCGGAGGTTGAAACCTCCGGGGAGAGAGCCCGTGTGCTCTTGCTTAGCCGAGCAAGCTCCGCGCGCATTCTTGGGCATTCTCAGCAGACTCCGGTTCCACAGGTTCTTTGCACTAAGAGGTAAAGCTGTCTGAGAACTGCTAGCGCTGAAACGTGTTGCTGTCAAAAGTTTTCTTCGTGCAGCCATTTCAAAGCCACAGAAAAGCAGTCGGGCTGCTCCTTCCCTCCGACAGCAGCAGTCATTTGAATCCTCATCCATCTCCGCAGTTAGCAGCCACATCACTGCAGTGGGAATTCTCAGCCGCTGGTGAATCTGTTTCCGTAGAAGGCATTAAATCACTCAAAAAAAGCAGCAGGTTCTTCAGCGCTTGCCTGTCTCCTCAGAAGACCAACACCCAGGGCATGCATTGTTAACCACCCTGCTTGTCCGCAAGGCTGACAATGTCTGGGACGGGGGAGAGAGGAATTGCAGGTCTTTCCAGAAGGATCTGCCAGTGAAGAGCGCTCACTTTGCTCTTTCAAATGAGGTGTTCCTCAATCCATTTTGGGGTTCTTCAGCCCATTTTTTTGTTTCCTCAGACCATTTATGAGTGCCTCAATCAATTTTTGGTTTCCTCAATCCATTTTTGGGTTCTTCGATCCACTTTTTCTTTCCTCAGCCCATTTTTGGGTTCCTCAATCCAGTTTTCGGTTCCTGAGTCCATTTTTTGTTTCCTCAATCCTTTTTTGGGTTCCTCAATCCGTTTTTGGGTTCCTGAGCCAATTTGGGGGTTCCTCTGCCCATTTTTGGGTTCCTCAATCTGTCTTTGGGTTCCTGTACCCATTTTTGGCTCCCTCAATCCATTTTTATATTCCTCAATCCACTTTTGCGTTCCTCAGCCCATTTTCGGGTTCCTCAATCCATTTTGGGGTTCCTCAATCCATTTTTTGTCTCCTCAGCCCATTTTGGGGTTCCTCAGCTCATTTGTGCATTCCTCAAAACATTTTTGGGTTTTTCAATTCATTTTTGGGTTCCTCAATCCATTTTTGGGTTCCTCAGCCGATTTTCGGTTTTCTCAATCCGTCTTTGGGATCTTCAGCCCATTTTTGAGTTCCTCAAGTTCCTGAGCATTTTGGGGTTCCTGAGC
Source organism: Dromococcyx pavoninus (assembly GCA_033558185.1). Taxonomy (NCBI): domain Eukaryota; kingdom Metazoa; phylum Chordata; class Aves; order Cuculiformes; family Neomorphidae; genus Dromococcyx; species Dromococcyx pavoninus. The sequence continues at coordinate 12,734 of JAUMJL010002832.1, forward strand.
CCATTTGGGGGTTTCTCAGCCAATTTTTGGTTCCTCAATTCATTTTTGGGTTTCTCAATCCATTTTTAGTTTCCTCAGCCTGTTTTTCCGTTTCTTTAACTATTTTTCATTTCCTCAGCCCATTTTTGGGTTCCTCAGCCATTTTTTCCTTCTTCGATCCACTTTTGGGTTTCTGAGCCCTATCTCTATCTTTCTCTCCACTATGCAGCCCTCTATAGAGCCCGTTTCTTGCTCCCTATCTTCCTCCTATGGAGCCTCTTGTACAGCCTCTACGACACACTCGGTCGCACTAATTCTACCTCCTGGAGAGCCCATATCGCTCCCCTTATGATCCCGCTATGGAGCCCTCCGAAGAGCACCTGTCGAACCCTCTGTACACCGTATGCCACCCTCTATTGAGCCCCTATCGCGCCCTGTGTCGCCCCAGTGGAACCCCCGATAAAGTTCCTATCCCTGCCATAAGTCGCGCATATGGGACCCTCTCGAGTCCCTTTCTCGCTCTTTGTCTTCTCCTATGGAGCCGTCTCTAGAGCCCCTATTACACTCTTAATGTCCCTCCTAACGGAGCCCCTTTTACAGCCGGTTCCAAAGTCACAGAAAAGCAGTCGGTCTGTTCCTTCCCTCCGACAACAGCAGTCATTTAAATCTTCCTCCATCTCAGCTGTAAGCAGCCGCATCACTGTAAAACGTCTAGCTGTTGCTCAGACAAGAAACCTGTCAGGCGAGAAATGTTTCACCCTGCAAGATCATCCTCTGCCTTCGTCTGCGCAGCACAAGTAAGCCAACGAACTGCTAATAGACCAGCGAGGAGCGATTCGTATTTTCATGTGCTTCTTAGCAGACTCGGGATGCACGGAAGCTTTACATCGAGAGATAAGTCTTTCTGTGTACTGTTAGATCTGAAACCGGTTCCTTGCCAGTCTATTCGTCAGGCGTCTGTTCATCACACACAGGTACGCCTTCCAGTCTGCTTCTTGCCTCGGAGCCGTGCCTTCTCTGCTCCCTTCTGCCGTCTCTGCCACAGCTCTTCCGCATGACTGTAAAACGCCGGGGTCTGTCTGATAGCGGACACCGGCTACCCCTCAAGGTCGTTCGGCCGCGGAGGTTGAAACCTCCGGGGAGAGAGCCCGTGTGCTCTTGCTTAGCCGAGCAAGCTCCGCGCGCATTCTTGGGCATTCTCAGCAGACTCCGGTTCCACAGGTTCTTTGCACTAAGAGGTAAAGCTGTCTGAGAACTGCTAGCGCTGAAACGTGTTGCTGTCAAAAGTTTTCTTCGTGCAGCCATTTCAAAGCCACAGAAAAGCAGTCGGGCTGCTCCTTCCCTCCGACAGCAGCAGTCATTTGAATCCTCATCCATCTCCGCAGTTAGCAGCCACATCACTGCAGTGGGAATTCTCAGCCGCTGGTGAATCTGTTTCCGTAGAAGGCATTAAATCACTCAAAAAAAGCAGCAGGTTCTTCAGCGCTTGCCTGTCTCCTCAGAAGACCAACACCCAGGGCATGCATTGTTAACCACCCTGCTTGTCCGCAAGGCTGACAATGTCTGGGACGGGGGAGAGAGGAATTGCAGGTCTTTCCAGAAGGATCTGCCAGTGAAGAGCGCTCACTTTGCTCTTTCAAATGAGGTGTTCCTCAATCCATTTTGGGGTTCTTCAGCCCATTTTTTTGTTTCCTCAGACCATTTATGAGTGCCTCAATCAATTTTTGGTTTCCTCAATCCATTTTTGGGTTCTTCGATCCACTTTTTCTTTCCTCAGCCCATTTTTGGGTTCCTCAATCCAGTTTTCGGTTCCTGAGTCCATTTTTTGTTTCCTCAATCCTTTTTTGGGTTCCTCAATCCGTTTTTGGGTTCCTGAGCCAATTTGGGGGTTCCTCTGCCCATTTTTGGGTTCCTCAATCTGTCTTTGGGTTCCTGTACCCATTTTTGGCTCCCTCAATCCATTTTTATATTCCTCAATCCACTTTTGCGTTCCTCAGCCCATTTTCGGGTTCCTCAATCCATTTTGGGGTTCCTCAATCCATTTTTTGTCTCCTCAGCCCATTTTGGGGTTCCTCAGCTCATTTGTGCATTCCTCAAAACATTTTTGGGTTTTTCAATTCATTTTTGGGTTCCTCAATCCATTTTTGGGTTCCTCAGCCGATTTTCGGTTTTCTCAATCCGTCTTTGGGATCTTCAGCCCATTTTTGAGTTCCTCAAAGCATTTTGGGGTTCCTGAGCCCATTTGGGGGTTTCTCAGCCAATTTTTGGTTCCTCAATTCATTTTTGGGTTTCTCAATCCATTTTTAGTTTCCTCAGCCTGTTTTTCCGTTTCTTTAACTATTTTTCATTTCCTCAGCCCATTTTTGGGTTCCTCAGCCATTTTTTCCTTCTTCGATCCACTTTTGGGTTTCTGAGCCCTATCTCTATCTTTCTCTCCACTATGCAGCCCTCTATAGAGCCCGTTTCTTGCTCCCTATCTTCCTCCTATGGAGCCTCTTGTACAGCCTCTACGACACACTCGGTCGCACTAATTCTACCTCCTGGAGAGCCCATATCGCTCCCCTTATGATCCCGCTATGGAGCCCTCCGAAGAGCACCTGTCGAACCCTCTGTACACCGTATGCCACCCTCTATTGAGCCCCTATCGCGCCCTGTGTCGCCCCAGTGGAACCCCCGATAAAGTTCCTATCCCTGCCATAAGTCGCGCATATGGGACCCTCTCGAGTCCCTTTCTCGCTCTTTGTCTTCTCCTATGGAGCCGTCTCTAGAGCCCCTATTACACTCTTAATGTCCCTCCTAACGGAGCCCCTTTTACAGCCGGTTCCAAAGTCACAGAAAAGCAGTCGGTCTGTTCCTTCCCTCCGACAACAGCAGTCATTTAAATCTTCCTCCATCTCAGCTGTAAGCAGCCGCATCACTGTAAAACGTCTAGCTGTTGCTCAGACAAGAAACCTGTCAGGCGAGAAATGTTTCACCCTGCAAGATCATCCTCTGCCTTCGTCTGCGCAGCACAAGTAAGCCAACGAACTGCTAATAGACCAGCGAGGAGCGATTCGTATTTTCATGTGCTTCTTAGCAGACTCGGGATGCACGGAAGATAAGAGAGATAAGTCTTTCTGTGTACTGTTAGATCTGAAACCGGTTCCTTGCCAGTCTATTCGTCAGGCGTCTGTTCATCACACACAGGTACGCCTTCCAGTCTGCTTCTTGCCTCGGAGCCGTGCCTTCTCTGCTCCCTTCTGCCGTCTCTGCCACAGCTCTTCCGCATGACTGTAAAACGCCGGGGTCTGTCTGATAGCGGACACCGGCTACCCCTCAAGGTCGTTCGGCCGCGGAGGTTGAAACCTCCGGGGAGAGAGCCCGTGTGCTCTTGCTTAGCCGAGCAAGCTCCGCGCGCATTCTTGGGCATTCTCAGCAGACTCCGGTTCCACAGGTTCTTTGCACTAAGAGGTAAAGCTGTCTGAGAACTGCTAGCGCTGAAACGTGTTGCTGTCAAAAGTTTTCTTCGTGCAGCCATTTCAAAGCCACAGAAAAGCAGTCGGGCTGCTCCTTCCCTCCGACAGCAGCAGTCATTTGAATCCTCATCCATCTCCGCAGTTAGCAGCCACATCACTGCAGTGGGAATTCTCAGCCGCTGGTGAATCTGTTTCCGTAGAAGGCATTAAATCACTCAAAAAAAGCAGCAGGTTCTTCAGCGCTTGCCTGTCTCCTCAGAAGACCAACACCCAGGGCATGCATTGTTAACCACCCTGCTTGTCCGCAAGGCTGACAATGTCTGGGACGGGGGAGAGAGGAATTGCAGGTCTTTCCAGAAGGATCTGCCAGTGAAGAGCGCTCACTTTGCTCTTTCAAATGAGGTGTTCCTCAATCCATTTTGGGGTTCTTCAGCCCATTTTTTTGTTTCCTCAGACCATTTATGAGTGCCTCAATCAATTTTTGGTTTCCTCAATCCATTTTTGGGTTCTTCGATCCACTTTTTCTTTCCTCAGCCCATTTTTGGGTTCCTCAATCCAGTTTTCGGTTCCTGAGTCCATTTTTTGTTTCCTCAATCCTTTTTTGGGTTCCTCAATCCGTTTTTGGGTTCCTGAGCCAATTTGGGGGTTCCTCTGCCCATTTTTGGGTTCCTCAATCTGTCTTTGGGTTCCTGTACCCATTTTTGGCTCCCTCAATCCATTTTTATATTCCTCAATCCACTTTTGCGTTCCTCAGCCCATTTTCGGGTTCCTCAATCCATTTTGGGGTTCCTCAATCCATTTTTTGTCTCCTCAGCCCATTTTGGGGTTCCTCAGCTCATTTGTGCATTCCTCAAAACATTTTTGGGTTTTTCAATTCATTTTTGGGTTCCTCAATCCATTTTTGGGTTCCTCAGCCGATTTTCGGTTTTCTCAATCCGTCTTTGGGATCTTCAGCCCATTTTTGAGTTCCTCAAAGCATTTTGGGGTTCCTGAGCCCATTTGGGGGTTTCTCAGCCAATTTTTGGTTCCTCAATTCATTTTTGGGTTTCTCAATCCATTTTTAGTTTCCTCAGCCTGTTTTTCCGTTTCTTTAACTATTTTTCATTTCCTCAGCCCATTTTTGGGTTCCTCAGCCATTTTTTCCTTCTTCGATCCACTTTTGGGTTTCTGAGCCCTATCTCTATCTTTCTCTCCACTATGCAGCCCTCTATAGAGCCCGTTTCTTGCTCCCTATCTTCCTCCTATGGAGCCTCTTGTACAGCCTCTACGACACACTCGGTCGCACTAATTCTACCTCCTGGAGAGCCCATATCGCTCCCCTTATGATCCCGCTATGGAGCCCTCCGAAGAGCACCTGTCGAACCCTCTGTACACCGTATGCCACCCTCTATTGAGCCCCTATCGCGCCCTGTGTCGCCCCAGTGGAACCCCCGATAAAGTTCCTATCCCTGCCATAAGTCGCGCATATGGGACCCTCTCGAGTCCCTTTCTCGCTCTTTGTCTTCTCCTATGGAGCCGTCTCTAGAGCCCCTATTACACTCTTAATGTCCCTCCTAACGGAGCCCCTTTTACAGCCGGTTCCAAAGTCACAGAAAAGCAGTCGGTCTGTTCCTTCCCTCCGACAACAGCAGTCATTTAAATCTTCCTCCATCTCAGCTGTAAGCAGCCGCATCACTGTAAAACGTCTAGCTGTTGCTCAGACAAGAAACCTGTCAGGCGAGAAATGTTTCACCCTGCAAGATCATCCTCTGCCTTCGTCTGCGCAGCACAAGTAAGCCAACGAACTGCTAATAGACCAGCGAGGAGCGATTCGTATTTTCATGTGCTTCTTAGCAGACTCGGGATGCACGGAAGATAAGAGAGATAAGTCTTTCTGTGTACTGTTAGATCTGAAACCGGTTCCTTGCCAGTCTATTCGTCAGGCGTCTGTTCATCACACACAGGTACGCCTTCCAGTCTGCTTCTTGCCTCGGAGCCGTGCCTTCTCTGCTCCCTTCTGCCGTCTCTGCCACAGCTCTTCCGCATGACTGTAAAACGCCGGGGTCTGTCTGATAGCGGACACCGGCTACCCCTCAAGGTCGTTCGGCCGCGGAGGTTGAAACCTCCGGGGAGAGAGCCCGTGTGCTCTTGCTTAGCCGAGCAAGCTCCGCGCGCATTCTTGGGCATTCTCAGCAGACTCCGGTTCCACAGGTTCTTTGCACTAAGAGGTAAAGCTGTCTGAGAACTGCTAGCGCTGAAACGTGTTGCTGTCAAAAGTTTTCTTCGTGCAGCCATTTCAAAGCCACAGAAAAGCAGTCGGGCTGCTCCTTCCCTCCGACAGCAGCAGTCATTTGAATCCTCATCCATCTCCGCAGTTAGCAGCCACATCACTGCAGTGGGAATTCTCAGCCGCTGGTGAATCTGTTTCCGTAGAAGGCATTAAATCACTCAAAAAAAGCAGCAGGTTCTTCAGCGCTTGCCTGTCTCCTCAGAAGACCAACACCCAGGGCATGCATTGTTAACCACCCTGCTTGTCCGCAAGGCTGACAATGTCTGGGACGGGGGAGAGAGGAATTGCAGGTCTTTCCAGAAGGATCTGCCAGTGAAGAGCGCTCACTTTGCTCTTTCAAATGAGGTGTTCCTCAATCCATTTTGGGGTTCTTCAGCCCATTTTTTTGTTTCCTCAGACCATTTATGAGTGCCTCAATCAATTTTTGGTTTCCTCAATCCATTTTTGGGTTCTTCGATCCACTTTTTCTTTCCTCAGCCCATTTTTGGGTTCCTCAATCCAGTTTTCGGTTCCTGAGTCCATTTTTTGTTTCCTCAATCCTTTTTTGGGTTCCTCAATCCGTTTTTGGGTTCCTGAGCCAATTTGGGGGTTCCTCTGCCCATTTTTGGGTTCCTCAATCTGTCTTTGGGTTCCTGTACCCATTTTTGGCTCCCTCAATCCATTTTTATATTCCTCAATCCACTTTTGCGTTCCTCAGCCCATTTTCGGGTTCCTCAATCCATTTTGGGGTTCCTCAATCCATTTTTTGTCTCCTCAGCCCATTTTGGGGTTCCTCAGCTCATTTGTGCATTCCTCAAAACATTTTTGGGTTTTTCAATTCATTTTTGGGTTCCTCAATCCATTTTTGGGTTCCTCAGCCGATTTTCGGTTTTCTCAATCCGTCTTTGGGATCTTCAGCCCATTTTTGAGTTCCTCAAAGCATTTTTGGGTTCCTGAGCCCATTTTGGGGTTCCTGAGCCCATTTGGGGGTTTCTCAGCCAATTTTTGGTTCCTCAATTCATTTTTGGGTTTCTCAATCCATTTTTAGTTTCCTCAGCCTGTTTTTCCGTTTCTTTAACTATTTTTCATTTCCTCAGCCCATTTTTGGGTTCCTCAGCCATTTTTTCCTTCTTCGATCCACTTTTGGGTTTCTGAGCCCTATCTCTATCTTTCTCTCCACTATGCAGCCCTCTATAGAGCCCGTTTCTTGCTCCCTATCTTCCTCCTATGGAGCCTCTTGTACAGCCTCTACGACACACTCGGTCACACTAATTCTACCTCCTGGAGAGCCCATATCGCTCCCCTTATGATCCCGCTATGGAGCCCTCCGAAGAGCACCTGTCGAACCCTCTGTACACCGTATGCCACCCTCTATTGAGCCCCTATCGCGCCCTGTGTCGCCCCAGTGGAACCCCCGATAAAGTTCCTATCCCTGCCATAAGTCGCGCATATGGGACCCTCTCGAGTCCCTTTCTCGCTCTTTGTCTTCTCCTATGGAGCCGTCTCTAGAGCCCCTATTACACTCTTAATGTCCCTCCTAACGGAGCCCCTTTTACAGCCGGTTCCAAAGTCACAGAAAAGCAGTCGGTCTGTTCCTTCCCTCCGACAACAGCAGTCATTTAAATCTTCCTCCATCTCAGCTGTAAGCAGCCGCATCACTGTAAAACGTCTAGCTGTTGCTCAGACAAGAAACCTGTCAGGCGAGAAATGTTTCACCCTGCAAGATCATCCTCTGCCTTCTCTGCGCAGCACAAGTAAGCCAACGAACTGCTAATAGACCAGCGAGGAGCGATTCGTATTTTCATGTGCTTCTTAGCAGACTCGGGATGCACGGAAGATAAGAGAGATAAGTCTTTCTGTGTACTGTTAGATCTGAAACCGGTTCCTTGCCAGTCTATTCGTCAGGCGTCTGTTCATCACACACAGGTACGCCTTCCAGTCTGCTTCTTGCCTCGGAGCCGTGCCTTCTCTGCTCCCTTCTGCCGTCTCTGCCACAGCTCTTCCGCATGACTGTAAAACGCCGGGGTCTGTCTGATAGCGGACACCGGCTACCCCTCAAGGTCGTTCGGCCGCGGAGGTTGAAACCTCCGGGGAGAGAGCCCGTGTGCTCTTGCTTAGCCGAGCAAGCTCCGCGCGCATTCTTGGGCATTCTCAGCAGACTCCGGTTCCACAGGTTCTTTGCACTAAGAGGTAAAGCTGTCTGAGAACTGCTAGCGCTGAAACGTGTTGCTGTCAAAAGTTTTCTTCGTGCAGCCATTTCAAAGCCACAGAAAAGCAGTCGGGCTGCTCCTTCCCTCCGACAGCAGCAGTCATTTGAATCCTCATCCATCTCCGCAGTTAGCAGCCACATCACTGCAGTGGGAATTCTCAGCCGCTGGTGAATCTGTTTCCGTAGAAGGCATTAAATCACTCAAAAAAAGCAGCAGGTTCTTCAGCGCTTGCCTGTCTCCTCAGAAGACCAACACCCAGGGCATGCATTGTTAACCACCCTGCTTGTCCGCAAGGCTGACAATGTCTGGGACGGGGGAGAGAGGAATTGCAGGTCTTTCCAGAAGGATCTGCCAGTGAAGAGCGCTCACTTTGCTCTTTCAAATGAGGTGTTCCTCAATCCATTTTGGGGTTCTTCAGCCCATTTTTTTGTTTCCTCAGACCATTTATGAGTGCCTCAATCAATTTTTGGTTTCCTCAATCCATTTTTGGGTTCTTCGATCCACTTTTTCTTTCCTCAGCCCATTTTTGGGTTCCTCAATCCAGTTTTCGGTTCCTGAGTCCATTTTTTGTTTCCTCAATCCTTTTTTGGGTTCCTCAATCCGTTTTTGGGTTCCTGAGCCAATTTGGGGGTTCCTCTGCCCATTTTTGGGTTCCTCAATCTGTCTTTGGGTTCCTGTACCCATTTTTGGCTCCCTCAATCCATTTTTATATTCCTCAATCCACTTTTGCGTTCCTCAGCCCATTTTCGGGTTCCTCAATCCATTTTGGGGTTCCTCAATCCATTTTTTGTCTCCTCAGCCCATTTTGGGGTTCCTCAGCTCATTTGTGCATTCCTCAAAACATTTTTGGGTTTTTCAATTCATTTTTGGGTTCCTCAATCCATTTTTGGGTTCCTCAGCCGATTTTCGGTTTTCTCAATCCGTCTTTGGGATCTTCAGCCCATTTTTGAGTTCCTCAAAGCATTTTTGGGTTCCTGAGCCCATTTTGGGGTTCCTGAGCCCATTTGGGGGTTTCTCAGCCAATTTTTGGTTCCTCAATTCATTTTTGGGTTTCTCAATCCATTTTTAGTTTCCTCAGCCTGTTTTTCCGTTTCTTTAACTATTTTTCATTTCCTCAGCCCATTTTTGGGTTCCTCAGCCATTTTTTCCTTCTTCGATCCACTTTTGGGTTTCTGAGCCCTATCTCTATCTTTCTCTCCACTATGCAGCCCTCTATAGAGCCCGTTTCTTGCTCCCTATCTTCCTCCTATGGAGCCTCTTGTACAGCCTCTACGACACACTCGGTCGCACTAATTCTACCTCCTGGAGAGCCCATATCGCTCCCCTTATGATCCCGCTATGGAGCCCTCCGAAGAGCACCTGTCGAACCCTCTGTACACCGTATGCCACCCTCTATTGAGCCCCTATCGCGCCCTGTGTCGCCCCAGTGGAACCCCCGATAAAGTTCCTATCCCTGCCATAAGTCGCGCATATGGGACCCTCTCGAGTCCCTTTCTCGCTCTTTGTCTTCTCCTATGGAGCCGTCTCTAGAGCCCCTATTACACTCTTAATGTCCCTCCTAACGGAGCCCCTTTTACAGCCGGTTCCAAAGTCACAGAAAAGCAGTCGGTCTGTTCCTTCCCTCCGACAACAGCAGTCATTTAAATCTTCCTCCATCTCAGCTGTAAGCAGCCGCATCACTGTAAAACGTCTAGCTGTTGCTCAGACAAGAAACCTGTCAGGCGAGAAATGTTTCACCCTGCAAGATCATCCTCTGCCTTCGTCTGCGCAGCACAAGTAAGCCAACGAACTGCTAATAGACCAGCGAGGAGCGATTCGTATTTTCATGTGCTTCTTAGCAGACTCGGGATGCACGGAAGATAAGAGAGATAAGTCTTTCTGTGTACTGTTAGATCTGAAACCGGTTCCTTGCCAGTCTATTCGTCAGGCGTCTGTTCATCACACACAGGTACGCCTTCCAGTCTGCTTCTTGCCTCGGAGCCGTGCCTTCTCTGCTCCCTTCTGCCGTCTCTGCCACAGCTCTTCCGCATGACTGTAAAACGCCGGGGTCTGTCTGATAGCGGACACCGGCTACCCCTCAAGGTCGTTCGGCCGCGGAGGTTGAAACCTCCGGGGAGAGAGCCCGTGTGCTCTTGCTTAGCCGAGCAAGCTCCGCGCGCATTCTTGGGCATTCTCAGCAGACTCCGGTTCCACAGGTTCTTTGCACTAAGAGGTAAAGCTGTCTGAGAACTGCTAGCGCTGAAACGTGTTGCTGTCAAAAGTTTTCTTCGTGCAGCCATTTCAAAGCCACAGAAAAGCAGTCGGGCTGCTCCTTCCCTCCGACAGCAGCAGTCATTTGAATCCTCATCCATCTCCGCAGTTAGCAGCCACATCACTGCAGTGGGAATTCTCAGCCGCTGGTGAATCTGTTTCCGTAGAAGGCATTAAATCACTCAAAAAAAGCAGCAGGTTCTTCAGCGCTTGCCTGTCTCCTCAGAAGACCAACACCCAGGGCATGCATTGTTAACCACCCTGCTTGTCCGCAAGGCTGACAATGTCTGGGACGGGGGAGAGAGGAATTGCAGGTCTTTCCAGAAGGATCTGCCAGTGAAGAGCGCTCACTTTGCTCTTTCAAATGAGGTGTTCCTCAATCCATTTTGGGGTTCTTCAGCCCATTTTTTTGTTTCCTCAGACCATTTATGAGTGCCTCAATCAATTTTTGGTTTCCTCAATCCATTTTTGGGTTCTTCGATCCACTTTTTCTTTCCTCAGCCCATTTTTGGGTTCCTCAATCCAGTTTTCGGTTCCTGAGTCCATTTTTTGTTTCCTCAATCCTTTTTTGGGTTCCTCAATCCGTTTTTGGGTTCCTGAGCCAATTTGGGGGTTCCTCTGCCCATTTTTGGGTTCCTCAATCTGTCTTTGGGTTCCTGTACCCATTTTTGGCTCCCTCAATCCATTTTTATATTCCTCAATCCACTTTTGCGTTCCTCAGCCCATTTTCGGGTTCCTCAATCCATTTTGGGGTTCCTCAATCCATTTTTTGTCTCCTCAGCCCATTTTGGGGTTCCTCAGCTCATTTGTGCATTCCTCAAAACATTTTTGGGTTTTTCAATTCATTTTTGGGTTCCTCAATCCATTTTTGGGTTCCTCAGCCGATTTTCGGTTTTCTCAATCCGTCTTTGGGATCTTCAGCCCATTTTTGAGTTCCTCAAAGCATTTTTGGGTTCCTGAGCCCATTTTGGGGTTCCTGAGCCCATTTGGGGGTTTCTCAGCCAATTTTTGGTTCCTCAATTCATTTTTGGGTTTCTCAATCCATTTTTAGTTTCCTCAGCCTGTTTTTCCGTTTCTTTAACTATTTTTCATTTCCTCAGCCCATTTTTGGGTTCCTCAGCCATTTTTTCCTTCTTCGATCCACTTTTGGGTTTCTGAGCCCTATCTCTATCTTTCTCTCCACTATGCAGCCCTCTATAGAGCCCGTTTCTTGCTCCCTATCTTCCTCCTATGGAGCCTCTTGTACAGCCTCTACGACACACTCGGTCGCACTAATTCTACCTCCTGGAGAGCCCATATCGCTCCCCTTATGATCCCGCTATGGAGCCCTCCGAAGAGCACCTGTCGAACCCTCTGTACACCGTATGCCACCCTCTATTGAGCCCCTATCGCGCCCTGTGTCGCCCCAGTGGAACCCCCGATAAAGTTCCTATCCCTGCCATAAGTCGCGCATATGGGACCCTCTCGAGTCCCTTTCTCGCTCTTTGTCTTCTCCTATGGAGCCGTCTCTAGAGCCCCTATTACACTCTTAATGTCCCTCCTAACGGAGCCCCTTTTACAGCCGGTTCCAAAGTCACAGAAAAGCAGTCGGTCTGTTCCTTCCCTCCGACAACAGCAGTCATTTAAATCTTCCTCCATCTCAGCTGTAAGCAGCCGCATCACTGTAAAACGTCTAGCTGTTGCTCAGACAAGAAACCTGTCAGGCGAGAAATGTTTCACCCTGCAAGATCATCCTCTGCCTTCGTCTGCGCAGCACAAGTAAGCCAACGAACTGCTAATAGACCAGCGAGGAGCGATTCGTATTTTCATGTGCTTCTTAGCAGACTCGGGATGCACGGAAGCTTTACATCGAGAGATAAGTCTTTCTGTGTACTGTTAGATCTGAAACCGGTTCCTTGCCAGTCTATTCGTCAGGCGTCTGTTCATCACACACAGGTACGCCTTCCAGTCTGCTTCTTGCCTCGGAGCCGTGCCTTCTCTGCTCCCTTCTGCCGTCTCTGCCACAGCTCTTCCGCATGACTGTAAAACGCCGGGGTCTGTCTGATAGCGGACACCGGCTACCCCTCAAGGTCGTTCGGCCGCGGAGGTTGAAACCTCCGGGGAGAGAGCCCGTGTGCTCTTGCTTAGCCGAGCAAGCTCCGCGCGCATTCTTGGGCATTCTCAGCAGACTCCGGTTCCACAGGTTCTTTGCACTAAGAGGTAAAGCTGTCTGAGAACTGCTAGCGCTGAAACGTGTTGCTGTCAAAAGTTTTCTTCGTGCAGCCATTTCAAAGCCACAGAAAAGCAGTCGGGCTGCTCCTTCCCTCCGACAGCAGCAGTCATTTGAATCCTCATCCATCTCCGCAGTTAGCAGCCACATCACTGCAGTGGGAATTCTCAGCCGCTGGTGAATCTGTTTCCGTAGAAGGCATTAAATCACTCAAAAAAAGCAGCAGGTTCTTCAGCGCTTGCCTGTCTCCTCAGAAGACCAACACCCAGGGAATGCATTGTTAACCACCCTGCTTGTCCGCAAGGCTGACAATGTCTGGGACGGGGGAGAGAGGAATTGCAGGTCTTTCCAGAAGGATCTGCCAGTGAAGAGCGCTCACTTTGCTCTTTCAAATGAGGTGTTCCTCAATCCATTTTGGGGTTCTTCAGCCCATTTTTTTGTTTCCTCAGACCATTTATGAGTGCCTCAATCAATTTTTGGTTTCCTCAATCCATTTTTGGGTTCTTCGATCCACTTTTTCTTTCCTCAGCCCATTTTTGGGTTCCTCAATCCAGTTTTCGGTTCCTGAGTCCATTTTTTGTTTCCTCAATCCTTTTTTGGGTTCCTCAATCCGTTTTTGGGTTCCTGAGCCAATTTGGGGGTTCCTCTGCCCATTTTTGGGTTCCTCAATCTGTCTTTGGGTTCCTGTACCCATTTTTGGCTCCCTCAATCCATTTTTATATTCCTCAATCCACTTTTGCGTTCCTCAGCCCATTTTCGGGTTCCTCAATCCATTTTGGGGTTCCTCAATCCATTTTTTGTCTCCTCAGCCCATTTTGGGGTTCCTCAGCTCATTTGTGCATTCCTCAAAACATTTTTGGGTTTTTCAATTCATTTTTGGGTTCCTCAATCCATTTTTGGGTTCCTCAGCCGATTTTCGGTTTTCTCAATCCGTCTTTGGGATCTTCAGCCCATTTTTGAGTTCCTCAAAGCATTTTGGGGTTCCTGAGCCCATTTGGGGGTTTCTCAGCCAATTTTTGGTTCCTCAATTCATTTTTGGGTTTCTCAATCCATTTTTAGTTTCCTCAGCCTGTTTTTCCGTTTCTTTAACTATTTTTCATTTCCTCAGCCCATTTTTGGGTTCCTCAGCCATTTTTTCCTTCTTCGATCCACTTTTGGGTTTCTGAGCCCTATCTCTATCTTTCTCTCCACTATGCAGCCCTCTATAGAGCCCGTTTCTTGCTCCCTATCTTCCTCCTATGGAGCCTCTTGTACAGCCTCTACGACACACTCGGTCGCACTAATTCTACCTCCTGGAGAGCCCATATCGCTCCCCTTATGATCCCGCTATGGAGCCCTCCGAAGAGCACCTGTCGAACCCTCTGTACACCGTATGCCACCCTCTATTGAGCCCCTATCGCGCCCTGTGTCGCCCCAGTGGAACCCCCGATAAAGTTCCTATCCCTGCCATAAGTCGCGCATATGGGACCCTCTCGAGTCCCTTTCTCGCTCTTTGTCTTCTCCTATGGAGCCGTCTCTAGAGCCCCTATTACACTCTTAATGTCCCTCCTAACGGAGCCCCTTTTACAGCCGGTTCCAAAGTCACAGAAAAGCAGTCGGTCTGTTCCTTCCCTCCGACAACAGCAGTCATTTAAATCTTCCTCCATCTCAGCTGTAAGCAGCCGCATCACTGTAAAACGTCTAGCTGTTGCTCAGACAAGAAACCTGTCAGGCGAGAAATGTTTCACCCTGCAAGATCATCCTCTGCCTTCGTCTGCGCAGCACAAGTAAGCCAACGAACTGCTAATAGACCAGCGAGGAGCGATTCGTATTTTCATGTGCTTCTTAGCAGACTCGGGATGCACGGAAGCTTTACATCGAGAGATAAGTCTTTCTGTGTACTGTTAGATCTGAAACCGGTTCCTTGCCAGTCTATTCGTCAGGCGTCTGTTCATCACACACAGGTACGCCTTCCAGTCTGCTTCTTGCCTCGGAGCCGTGCCTTCTCTGCTCCCTTCTGCCGTCTCTGCCACAGCTCTTCCGCATGACTGTAAAACGCCGGGGTCTGTCTGATAGCGGACACCGGCTACCCCTCAAGGTCGTTCGGCCGCGGAGGTTGAAACCTCCGGGGAGAGAGCCCGTGTGCTCTTGCTTAGCCGAGCAAGCTCCGCGCGCATTCTTGGGCATTCTCAGCAGACTCCGGTTCCACAGGTTCTTTGCACTAAGAGGTAAAGCTGTCTGAGAACTGCTAGCGCTGAAACGTGTTGCTGTCAAAAGTTTTCTTCGTGCAGCCATTTCAAAGCCACAGAAAAGCAGTCGGGCTGCTCCTTCCCTCCGACAGCAGCAGTCATTTGAATCCTCATCCATCTCCGCAGTTAGCAGCCACATCACTGCAGTGGGAATTCTCAGCCGCTGGTGAATCTGTTTCCGTAGAAGGCATTAAATCACTCAAAAAAAGCAGCAGGTTCTTCAGCGCTTGCCTGTCTCCTCAGAAGACCAACACCCAGGGAATGCATTGTTAACCACCCTGCTTGTCCGCAAGGCTGACAATGTCTGGGACGGGGGAGAGAGGAATTGCAGGTCTTTCCAGAAGGATCTGCCAGTGAAGAGCGCTCACTTTGCTCTTTCAAATGAGGTGTTCCTCAATCCATTTTGGGGTTCTTCAGCCCATTTTTTTGTTTCCTCAGACCATTTATGAGTGCCTCAATCAATTTTTGGTTTCCTCAATCCATTTTTGGGTTCTTCGATCCACTTTTTCTTTCCTCAGCCCATTTTTGGGTTCCTCAATCCAGTTTTCGGTTCCTGAGTCCATTTTTTGTTTCCTCAATCCTTTTTTGGGTTCCTCAATCCGTTTTTGGGTTCCTGAGCCAATTTGGGGGTTCCTCTGCCCATTTTTGGGTTCCTCAATCTGTCTTTGGGTTCCTGTACCCATTTTTGGCTCCCTCAATCCATTTTTATATTCCTCAATCCACTTTTGCGTTCCTCAGCCCATTTTGGGGTTCCTCAATCCATTTTGGGGTTCCTCAATCCATTTTTTGTCTCCTCAGCCCATTTTGGGGTTCCTCAGCTCATTTGTGCATTCCTCAAAACATTTTTGGGTTTTTCAATTCATTTTTGGGTTCCTCAATCCATTTTTGGGTTCCTCAGCCGATTTTCGGTTTTCTCAATCCGTCTTTGGGATCTTCAGCCCATTTTTGAGTTCCTCAAAGCATTTTGGGGTTCCTGAGCCCATTTGGGGGTTTCTCAGCCAATTTTTGGTTCCTCAATTCATTTTTGGGTTTCTCAATC
>JAUMJL010002835.1:0-49492 GCA_033558185.1 Dromococcyx pavoninus
CCCCCCCGCCCTCACCCGCCCCCCCCCCGCCCCCTCACCCCGCCCCCCCCCCCCCGCCCTCACCCGCCCCCCCCCCCCCCGCCCTCACCCGCCCCCCGCCCCGCCCTCACCCTCACCGCCCCCCCCCGCCCGCTCCACGTTACGCACGCGCGCCCCGCCCTCCCATTGTCCGCACGCGCAGGTGCCCGCACCGCCCCCTCCCGGCCCCGCCCCGGTCGGTGCCAGCGGGATAAGATGGCGGCGTCCTCTATGTGCCGGGCCGGTGGTGCTGCTGCGCGGGCCTTGCTGCGGGGGCCTCGCCCCTCCGTGAGTGCCTGCGCCGCGGGGGCGGCGGGAGACGGAGCGGGGCGGGGGAGCCGCGGGCCGGCGGGAGGCCCCGCGGGGGCGGTGCGGGCCCTGCCGGGCGGGAAGGTCACGGGGACGCGACGGCCGGGCTGGGTGGGACCTTGTGCCATCGTGGGGCTGGTGCCACACACATCCCCCGCCCGGCTTCGGGTCGTGCAGTCACGGAATGGTGTGGGCTGGAAGGGATCTCAAACCCACCCAGTCCCAACCCCTCCCGCCAGGCTGCTCAAGGCCCCATCCAGGCTGGCTTTGAACATCTCCGGGAATTGGGCAGCCACAGATCTCCTGGTGTCTTGTCCCTCGTCGTGAAGAATTTTGTGCTGGAGAAGAGAAGCCTCCGGGGTGGCCTTATAGTGGTCTTCCAGTACCTGAAGGGACTCTAGGAAAGTTGGGGAGGGTTTATTTACAAGGGCATCTCCCCACTTCCTATTTAAAGCCATTCCCCCTCATCCTAGTACTCCAGGCCGTTATAAGAAGTCCCTCCTCAGCTTTCCTGCAGCCCCTTCAGGGATTGGAAGGCCCCTAAGAGGTCTCCCCAGTCTTCTCTTTTATAGGCTGAACAACCCAAATTCTCTCAGCCTCTCCTCATAGCAGAGGTGCTCCAGCCCTCACATCATCCTTGTAGCGTCCTCTGGATCTGTTGCAACAGTTTCATATTCTTTTTTTGTTGGAGATTGCAGAACTGAACTCAGGACTCCAGGTAGGATCTCATGGGAGTGGAGTACTGGGGCTTCTGACCTGCTGGAAACCTCTAGCACTGTTGGAGGGTTTCCAGCCCTTTCAGTTATAAAGAATTAAATGTGAGTGGGTGGCTGAGGCAGTGCAGCAGGAACTGTCTGGTATAAATGTGAAGGAATCCATCTGTCTGAGCCTTGTCCTGCTGCCTGTGTTCCGCAGGCCTGCCCTGCAGAGAGGAGATACCGGTTAGGGGTGATGGTAGCACTATTTTTTTTTTAGGCAGCTTTATTGACTTTGACGAGGAACCGAGGTGCTGCCACGTATGCCCAGACACTCCAGAATATCCCAGAGACCCAAGTCACCACCCTGGAAAACGGTCTCCGTGTGGCTTCAGAGGAGTCCAGTCAGCCTACCTGTACGGTAGGTGTCAGATGGGTTAAGGGCTTACTTGAAACAATTTGCTTTGCTTAGTCTGTAGCTCATCGTCCAAAAGGAACAATTCCTATTTGAACAGAAGCTTTTGACAGAGACCCTGCAACTTCTTAGTGTTAACTGTCTACTGGTGTAGCAGCAGAAGGCTTGGCCTGTAGATAAGTTTTCATGCTCTGCAAGTTTTCTGAGCCTTACAGTTTTTGTGTAAGCACTAAGAGTCCAGCAGCAGTTGAATTTCTGGCAAAATAAGGCTTTTACGAAGCTGCTGGATAAAAAGCCAAAGTCTATATGACAAACAGTTGCTCGTGCTTGGTTTTGTTTTAGTGTGATATCTGTAGAGGATACTTCTTGTGTTTTCTATTATATTTGTGGCATGAGGCTTAAACATGGTGTTTGTTTTCTTTTCTAATGGGTGTAGTTGATGCTTTTGTCGTTAGGTGGGTGTGTGGATCGGGGTGGGAAGCCGCCATGAAGACAAGAACAACAACGGAGCCGGTTACTTCCTGGAACATCTGGCCTTTAAGGTAAGGTGTGCAAGGTCTGTGTGGAAAGCTGTGTTAAATATTCACTTATATATTGTATGCTTGCTTTGGAGGCTGTAGCTGTTAAAGAGAGCGTAAATCCAGTCGGGTGAGTCCCAGAGACTTTGCACGTAGTATAAAAGTAAACTTTAGAAGGTACCTAACCTTGTATGGTGTTCTGTTTGAATGTGGGGCCACTTGCAGGCATGCATGAATTAAGGCAATTCTTATTTACTAGTTGCTGTTTCCTCTTTGAAAGGGAAAAAAGTTGCAAGTAATGAGATTGCATCTCTGATGCTGTGGTTCCAGTTCCTGACTGTCCCAGCCACTGTGTAGCAGATGTACAGTGATAAGTTATAAAGCACATTTTTCCAGGTTGGCAGACAGAGCTCAAAGCAGCATTTCCTATAGCCATTGTTTTTTCTTTGGCTTTCTTAGTGGACCAGCAAAGTTTAGAGGCTGCAGCCTTTACTTTTCTAATAACATAAATGTCTGTTGAACGGCCCTAGAGCAGAAGGCATTTATGCCTGGGACTTGCTGACTCAAGTCCAGCCTATGCCATCATAGGCAACTGCAGGCTCGTTCCTTAAGAGTTGAGTTCTGCATTAGAGGTGGTTTTCTGTATCTGTTCTGGCTTCTTCTGAATATTGTTGCTTGGGTACATAGAAACCTGCTTATTTTTCATTCAGGCTTGTTCTTTGTTTACTTCTGCTGATGTGATCTTCAGCCACTGTTGTCTCTTAGTGTAGGTCTTCTCTTTCTTCGCTGGGCTTTTATTGGTTTTTCAAAATACACTTAAATATTATCTTTTAGCTGGAGTAAATAAGGCAAGTTTTAAACCTCTTGCTTTCTGCACTTGCTCTTGGCCTTTACAAATCACGTGATGGATTTTATTATTTTAGGTCTTTATTCTTTTCCTTGCTTTAGTTCTGCCCACAAGAACAAATCTGTTCACTTCGTAATTGTCTTTGTGTTCTTTAAGGGCACAAAGAAGCGTCCTGGCACTGCTTTTGAGAAGGAGGTGGAGAGTATGGGTGCTCACCTGAACGCGTACACCTCGCGCGAGCAGACGGCTTATTACATAAAAGCCTTGTCCAAGGACATGCCCAAAGGTAGGCTGGCTGGGGAGCAAAGTCTGATTCGGAAGTCAGGGTTGAAGCAAGCACATCTGCCTGTGTTTCCCTTGCTCCAGCATTCTTTCTAACAACAGATGAGGGAATGAAGTTGTGGTTCTAGTTGGTAGTTGAAGAGAGCACTGCCACGACATGGTGCTCAAGGCTACAAGTTCACTTGTTCCTAAAACTGGCTTCACAAAGCTCTCAGTATCTTAGAATCATAGAAGGGTTGGAAGGGACCTTAAAGCCCATCCAGTTCCAACTCACCTGCCATGGGCAGGGACACCTCCCACCAGACCAGGCTGCTCAAGGCCCCATCCAACCTGGTCTTGAACACTTCCAGGGATGGGGCATCCACAGCTTCCCAGGGCAGCCTGTACCAGTGCCTCACCACCTTCACTTTGAAGAATTTCTTCCTAATGTCTAAATATGTTGCAGTTGTAGAGCTTCTGGCTGACATTGTGCAGAACTGTGCGCTGGAGGAGTCTCAGATCGAGAAAGAACGAGGTGTCATCCTTCAGGAATTGAAAGAAATCGACAGCAACCTCACAGATGTTACCTTTGATTACCTTCATGCCACTGCTTTCCAGGGGACTGCGCTGGCCCACACTGTCGAAGGGACCACAGAGAACATCAAGTGAGCAACAAACTGGCTGCAATACACAGCCCATGGATTCAGTCCTTGCAGTGTATGCCTGCTGCCTCTCAGTAGTGGTGCACAAGGAAACCAGTCTGTACACAGAGGTGATCCGTGCCTGTGGGATTCTTATTTGTCTTGACTGTGTTTTCCCCATTAGTGTTGGTGAAAGCATAATGCTGCACACATTTTCCTCTAGAATCCCCCTCATGCAGGATGTAAGGTTGGTAGGGCCAGGTTGAACCTTTTCCCACATCTGTCAGTTTGATACTGTTGCATAAATTAAGAGCTAGTGGGCCTTGAATGTGCACACCTGTTAGATTGGGAGCTCAGTGATCAGGGCCAGTACTTTCTCATCTGTATTAAGTGCGTCCTTAACTCTCCATCAGCCACTGCTTTCTGTTCTCTGTTTTCGGAATTAGAACACAGGAAAAGCAATAGACTCTGCAGTCTTGCTTCTAAAAAGTATTGTTATCCCACAACCTTGAGAATCAACAACATCACTGTTGTCTCTGCACTATGAACTTGCTTTTCCTAAGCCATTCATCCCTCCAACTCAGAGATGCTGATGTATTTGGTCTCTCTGTGTTCTTTCTAGGCATCTGACTCGAGCAGATCTAGCTTCATATGTTGATACTCACTTCAAGGCACCTCGTATGGTTCTGGCAGCTGCTGGAGGTAAGTTCTAGATCCTTGTGGTTCTGGGAAGCCTGGGTGTTGTCAAGCTGGTGATAAAGCCCCTGTCACGCATCTCTAATGTCAAATCAGATTATTTTGTTAAATTATGCTGTGTAAGGCTACAAATCTCCCTTTCCTGTTGCCAGGTATTTCCCACAAAGAGCTGGTAGATGTAGCTAAGCAACACTTCAGTGGAGTGCCTTTTACATACAAAGAGGATGCTGTGCCTCTCCTCCCACGCTGTCGCTTCACAGGCAGTGAGGTAAAGTTGTTTTGGTCCCTGAACAAAACAAGCAGCTGTTGCCTAACTCTTGAATGAATGTGAAACCAGTTACAGCTACTTCTGAGAGGAAAAATATGTTTGTAATCTCAGAGAAGCTGATGGTGCAGCTTCTTGGTGGCGCCCACATCTCTTATAGGGCTTATTGTCACAACATGTTTGGATTTAGCTAGGACCTAAATCCATTAGGAATGTGAGGCTGTTTCTCACGTTGTCTGCTGGAAAACTCACATTGCAGCAGCTGTTTGTGTTCAGTAGTGCTTGAGACTCTTTAATTTCACTGGTGTAATACGAAGTGCCCCAGTTTTTCAGCCTGGCATTGTAGCAGGCTGCAGCCCAAGCCACTGTGCTCATGCAGTTCTCTCCTGCTCCTTGATGATTTTCTAGATCCGTGCCAGAGATGATGCTCTGCCATTTGCCCATATTGCTCTTGCCGTGGAGGGGCCAGGATGGGCTGATCCAGACAATGTTGTCCTCAATGTTGCTAATGCTATCATTGGGCGCTATGACCGCACATTCGGAGGTGGCAAGGTAAGAGGCTTGTGAGTGTGGAGCCTTTTCATATGAAATATTATAGAGACCCTGGCTGAATGTGCATTATGGGAGACTGTTGCACTTAGCTTCCAACCGTGAAGTGGTCAGAGTCTGAAAAGTAGAATGGAAGTGTAATTGATGCTAATCAGGACCGTTCCCGAGAAGTGATGCTGGGAACTGAGCCTTCTCTGCTAAGTTTGGAAGAGGTTTAGCTGATTAATTCTCAGCAGCTTATTCCTACCTTCACAAACTAATGGTACAGTGGGGACAGTAATGGAATCAGGGCAGAGCAGTCTGTAGTTGTCATGATGCAAGCTTATCTTACAACTCCAAAGCAGGTGTTTATAATCCCATTGTTATGTCCATTCTTGTCTGAAATCTTCCTGGCCTGTATAACCGTGCTGACCCCTCATCTGTGGCTAGGAAAGGGAATGGTTTTGCTGGATGGACTCTTAGGCCGTTGTCTGTGGCTTTTTCACCAGTGAATCTCATCTCATGACCACATGAGATGCCTAAATTAAGCTGTCCTTCAGCAAAGTGTTTCATTGTGTCTTGTCTGTGGTCTTTGTGACCACAGCTCAGTTGGAAAGAATTTGAACTGTGAAGAAGCTGTGAGGCTGAAATGGCTGATGGTATCTCCTTATTTACAGAATCAGTCCAGCAGGCTGGCTGCGCTTGCTGTGGAGCATAATCTCTGCCACAGTTTCCAGACATTCAACACCTCTTACTCTGATACTGGCCTCTTCGGTTTCCATTTTGTTTCCGATCCTCTGTCCATAGATGATATGATGTATTGTGCTCAGGGCGAGTGGTAAGTACAACTTTGGCAAGAATTCCTGTTTAAGATCTGACCCTCTTGTGAGAGACTGAGCTGGTGGGGAGCATATTAGGTGTTCAGAGAGCTGTGTTTCTTTATCAACTTCTTGGTAGCTTGCATTCAAGTTAAGTGATCCTGTTTCTTTCAAACGTCTTGGAATGTGGCTTTTGAGGAGCTATTTTAATCCTTTAGGACTATTCAGGTCTTTGATGCTTCCAAGTATTAGCAATGAGGCTTTGGGGTTTTAATATATGAGATCATTTCTTAGAGACTAGGCTTTTCCAGGGCCCAAGAGGCATATCTCCATTGTCTCATTAAGCTCAAGCAAAGCAGGCAGAGTTCCTGCCTTTCAGACTGTTGTGTTGTGGCCCATAAATGCCCCGCTGCGGGAGTCGTGCAATGTTTAGGGGTCTTCTGTCTGTCTTATTGTATACATGTATCTCCCACTAATGGTTCGAGGCTACATCTGATTCAGAGCTGAACCCTGCTGTGTGGAGCAGATGGAATTAGCCCCTGCCCCAGAGACGTTGCAGTTGGCAGGGGAGGAAGGGATGTCGCAGCTGGAGTCCAAGCAGACTCTGTAGAACTGTTTTGTTCTTTCAGCATCATTTTCCATAGCAGCTTGCCATGCGTGGGAATAGCTGACAAGCCTTCCTTCTTTTGTGATACTGCACTGCAGACCGCTTACCGCTGTGCCTGACGGGCAAGCTAGAGCCAGCGTCACAGCTGCTTAGGCCTTTGTGAGTGTAACTCGGCATGTAACCTGCTGGCTGATATCCCCTGCCTGTAAGCTTGAGTTCTTTCTCTCTCCTCCTGCTGTTCAGTGCTCCCCAGTTTTCAGCTGCTATGCAGTGATCAAGAATGGATCTCAAGCCTGTAAGACAAGTGATGCTGATAATAGCTGATTTCTGCAGAGGCTTGAAAAGGGAGGAATTCACTTTCTGCATGAGCAGACAAACATCTTTAAGAGCTTTAGTGGTCTTTCCATCTCCTCTCCAGGATGCGTCTGTGCACTAGTACCACAGAGTCAGAGGTGAAGAGAGCCAAGAACTATCTCCGAAATGCCATGGTGGCTCAACTGGATGGTATGTTCTGGTTTATGGATTGACCGCTGCGCAGCTCTCAGAAGTTGCTGCTTATGTCTCTCCCAGGGAGAGACATTGCATTGCTGCCGGCAGGTGCTGGGCAAAACTTCCTTTTCCCCCTCTCTGCGTTCATCCTGCCATGTTGTTGAAGCAGCTGACTGCAGCCTGCTGTGCTCCAGGCTAGCTCTGAGTCTATAAACTTCTAGTCATTCCGTTGCTGAGAGTGAATTATGTGCTGCCCAGTCTGTCTTTGGAGACCAGTGAAGCAATCTTTGTATTGCTGAAGTCCTGCCAGAGCTGCTTAGCGTGGTAACTGTGACTGGTACTTCATTAGAAGCTGTTTAATGGTGAGAGTTGCTTCTGTCTGCTTTGACAGAAGGTCAGTCAGGCTGTGTGATTCTGGAAAGCTTTCTGCTATACTGACCATGCAATATCTTCATCTAGGTACTACCCCAGTGTGTGAGAATATTGGAAGTCATCTCTTGAACTATGGACGCCGTATCCCTCTGGAGGAATGGGATGCCAGAATTTCTGTAGGTATCAGTTTGTTTTGTTTGGGGTACGTGAGCATAGTTGGTGTCAGCTTTTTCTGGCCTTAGTTTGCTGCAGTAACATTAGGCTTACTTAGCCCTTAGTCAGGCTGCCTGGAGTCCAGGCAGTCGGCTCACTGGCACTGGTATAAATATGTCAGAATTTCTGGCTTAGACTTGGTGTGTCCTGTGTCCCTGTGGCTGGATTCACCCACCCAGAAAGAGGGTATATGCCTGTGTTAAGCAGAACAACTTGAAATTCATTTAACAGTTTCCCTAGAGGTGGCCAGCATCTAGTTTGTGTAATTCTGCAGCCACTGAACCCTTGGAAGGCTTCAGATTTTGTTCTGCAATGTCCTCTGTCCTCTCAGAAGAATGTGCTATGGAGAACACTAGCCATACTCGCAGACAAGTGCTGGACAGATGGTGCAGATGCCCCCTGAGAGTCTGGCAATACATCTTTAATGATCTTGATATATAATGGCAACAGTAACTTCGAGCTTTGAGAAATGCAGGTCTGCTAGAACAATCATTAATTGTTTGTTTGATATTTATTAGGCTGTTGATGCAAGAATGGTGAGAGAGGTCTGCAGTAAATACATTTATGACAAATGCCCAGCAATTGCAGCAGTTGGTAAGTAGCACACGGCAATTGGTACACAGTGGAAGGGAGCTGCAGGTACTTTTCGTGTGTCTGTTCTGGCCTCTCTTTGCTGGTATCCTACCTCTGCACATTAGATGTGCCAAGACACATCTGCCAGGAGATCAAACCTGCAGCTGATGGAGACACAGTGGCAGCGAGCTGCTGGCTGTCCTCCCACCTCTTTCTTTGTTTTGCTGCCATGACTAAGACTAGGAGTCCCATATCTGGGTGCAGGCCCAGCAGTGTCTGCCAGGTGTCCTTATGCTGTGGCGTCATGGTGGTTTATGTAAGGGAAGTGAAGGGACCTGATTCTCTTGTGCTGCTCTGGCATGTCTGTCTGGCCAAGGACAAATTCCTTGCAGAAAACCTGCCTGAGCAGCTCAGCTCTGCTACCTCCTTCCTGTGTGTTGTGGATTCCCCTGCTCCATGCAGCTGTTCCCTCTGACCTTCAAAGCGGAGCAGCTTGGAAAAGGGAGATGCCTTTTTGAACAGGAAGTTGGAATAAACTAGCCAAAGTCTCCATGACTTGATGGCTCCTTGTATTTCATACATGTGTGTGGAGCTGTATTGAGCATTGTAGAGCAGCATCAGAAAACAGCTTATTCTGAGGAAACAAGTACTGTGTCTCTGTCAGGAGATGGTGGCTGCTGGTTTTCCTCATGCAGGTTTGGTCTGTAGTTTCCTGGTTTTGTGAATAGCTGCTCCGGATTGTGAGCAGTTTGCTCTACCACCATCTGCTCTACCACCAGAGGAAACTGCACAGGGATTTTTAACCATATCTCTAGTGACTGACTCTTGCTCTGTTCACACAGGTCCCATTGAACAGCTCTTGGATTACAACCGTATCCGCAGTGCCATGTACTGGATTCGTTTCTAGGATGTGTCCCTGCATTTTGGAAATAGTGAAGCTGTGGACTGTGCCAGGTTCCTTCTGACTCTGAATGTCTTGTGCACCAGGGGCAAGATGAGACCCATCAAAACAGCTGTCGTCTTGATGTTAAATGTATAAAACTAAAAATAAATATATCCTATACAGAGTTGGTTCTGCCGAGAGTGAGCTGTTGTCTTGCTGGGTCGTGTTTGTAGACACTGTTAATCTTGCCATATTGGTCAGGTATTGGACCATTCAGTGTTCATTTGTTCAGGGCTCTTAATAGGATCTTGTCTGTGTGCCTTTGGGCAGCTCCGCCTTCTCTGTCCTGAGCCGGCAGCATCCCGGTTCAGAGGTTTTGTCTTTAGGCTGGTTGAAGGAAATCTTTCCCCTGGTATGAGGCTTCCAGGGTAGCTGTGGCTATTTCCACTGTGCCCTTCTGTGGTCAGACTTTGGCTGCAGCATTACTGTTTGTGCTGACCTAAGAATGAAGGGCAGTTGTCTGAGGGGACCTCTGTGCTCTCCTGCTTGTCAAGGAGATCAGAATTGTATCTATGGAAAAGTTAGTCCTCTTCGGTCCCCAGGGTGCGGTGGTAGTGTTTATGGCCTGGCTGTTTGCAGCTGCCTTGTTGGAGTGGCCACCTCTGCGGCAAGGGAACCCTGCTCTCCCTAATCACTGAGAAACAACCCTGGTCTGCTGAGTTCCCACCACCCGTGGAAGCTGGTGAAGGTGATCAGCTGCCTCAGTATGATTGGGGCCTATCTTCTCATCTTAAGCTTCCTGATTATCTATAAACCAACTCAATATTGAGCAGAGATTGTTGTGGATTGTGTTGATCTGCACATTCCTCTGGCAGATAAGCCTCCATTGATCCAGGCAGTCTCAACTGTGCAATAGCAGAGAAGCTGCTGGCTGAAGCATAGGATGACCTGGCTTATACCTGGAAGATAATCTCTAGATCTGAATAATTGAAAGAGATGCAACCCTTTCTGTTTTCCTGCTGTTAATTGGGTTGTCTTTCCTCTGGGAAGCTGAGCCATGGAACTGAAAGGATGAAACCTAGGGAAGGGGATGGAGAAAAGTTTCCCACCAGGTGGCACAGCTACCCTTGGAAGCTGTGAGGTACTCCTATCTAATTTTTGCCTTTGGGATAAATCTCCCTGGGATTCTCATTTAATTTCCAGGTGCTGCCCTGACAAGTGGGCTTTAAAAATAGTGTAAAGGTTAGTAAGAGTTAGTCATTACACTTCAGACTAATCCAGTGTTCTAAATCATTTGTGGTGAATCTGGATTCTTGATGAGAGAGTCAGTGTGTCTGAACTGATTGCATGTGCTAGGCAAGTTTGAAACTGTTAATGTTCTTGATGGAATTTGGGTTGAACTATCATCGCAAGCTCTGGCTTGTTAAAACTGCACTAAGGGCTGAAAAACTAAACAAGCTCACTTCATGCCACAAGCCTTGTGGAATATGGAACAAGTAAATAATTCTGTCTTGGTTTTGTGGGTGCAATCAGACTGTGATCCTCTTTTGTCTTCCATTGCTATCTATTTCCTGCCCTCAAGTGAGCTTCCAGGGTGTTTTGCACTTGGTGAGAAATTCAAGGAAAGGGAGTTGTACATCCTTGCTTTAGCACTTCCTGCAAGTTTTCTCTGCTTAGGAATAGATGGTTTCCGTAAGTAATTCCAAAGGCCTTTGTGCAATGCTTTGTGTGAGGAACAGGTTCAAAGCCCTCTGCAACTGCTGTGTTTCTCTGCAGAGGCAGCAGGCTGAGCAGCATGCTCCCAGCACTTCAGTGAGGACTGGCACCCGCTTCCTCCTGACCGAACGGCTGCAGCTTTGCAGGGTTGGGTGGCCACTGCAATGATGGAAGATGTTTTGTAGATGCTTTTACCTCTCTCTCTCTGGGCAGACCTGGATTAGGAACCATGTTGTGGTGAGGGGCGTTGGGTGTAGGGTGCTGTTGGGTGCACGCTGACACTTGGGAGTTGAGGGTGAGCTGTGCCCAAGATGTTGGCACCTTCTGCCTGCAGATGGAGTGGCATCGCACCCCGCACTGCCTCTCTCATCTCAGTGCTGTGGCAGCTGTGCTTCAAGAACACGGCCTAAATGCTGTCCCATGCTCCGCTGGTGTCACCCATCAGGGGGTGGGGGCTTGCCCAGGGGGAGGGACAGTTGCAGGTGGCCCTCCCTGCTGCAGGGGTGGGTTTGGTCCATGTCCCTCGAAGGAGCAACTGGTCAAGCAGCTGCACTCCCCATGTGCTCCCCTTGTTCAGTGGGACAACCTCTCCCAAATTGCTCCTCCAGATGTGGTTGGCATGACAGAAAGCGTTCCCAAGACCTGGAGCACTGCAAGTGGTCACTGGCCCCCTGACATGCGAATGTTCTTGGTGATAGCCGCAGCAGGGGCCATCTATTCCCTGCCACTTGTGGTGATGATGTGATAATCTGCATGTGGAGGAAAAAGAGTGACTCCCTGATTGCTTCCCTCAGTGGCTGCTCAGAGTTGTGAAGCATTGCTAGTTAGGCTGCTCTGGAGGGCTGAGTCAGTGTTTGGCCAAAGCACTCTGCAGAGCTTTCTGCTCTTGTCAGATGCTTTAATTGGCCCTTCAGCTCCTGGGCCGCGTTCCCGGGAGCCGGCTCTGGCTGGAGCCTCTGTTGGCACAAACTGACCCTGCCTGGACTCGAGCAGCCCTCAGGAGTGGCATCAGTAGGCAAAGCAAGGTCAGGACGAGAAAGAGCAGGGGGCGAGGCTGTTCTGGAAGATGAGATGTGCACCAGTGCCTGCTCCTGACCAGTGAGCCTGCCCAGAGGAATCCCCATGCTCAGTGGTGCCCCCAGGTGCAGGTGTCCACCTCAGCCAAGAGGTGTGCTGGAAGTTCTCAACCTGGGGTGGAGAGCCTTGCCAGCTCTGCACAATCCCTGTGTCACTGTGTCCCTTCTGCACCTGAGGGCTTCAGCAGTGTCCTTCCTCCACAGGTTCCTCTCTGCAGCCTCAGGAGTTTAGCTCGAGTCCAGCCATGCAGCCCATTGCTACCTCCCCTGTTGCTCCGTGGCCAGACCAGCGACTGCGGCCCCAGCCGTAAAATAAACAAGTCAGTGCCTTTCTGCTGGAAAGAGGAAGCCTTTACTCTCCTATTTATTCTTTGCGTCAAGGTTCTCAAAGGGTACAATCGATCCATAAAACAGGAAAAAAATATTCTCTTGCATTATTTGACACGCCAAAGGAAACCCTGAGAGAGAGCACGGTGGGCATTTGCTGCCTGGTGAACCCAGTGGCCTTCTGGGATGGAGTGACGACCTCAGTGGGCAGTGGAGGAGCTCTGGATGTCATCTGTCTGCACTTGTGTAAGACCACCAACAGCATCCCCACCAGTGCCTTCTCCTTACATTGGAGGGATACAGATCTGTTGAATGGACTGTTTTGTGGGTCAGGAATTGCCTGGATGGTCACGCTCAGCGGGCAGTGATCAATGGCTCAGTGTCCAGATGGAGACCAACAACGAGTGGTGTCCCTCAGGGGTCTGCATGGGGAGCAGTACTGTTCAATATCTTCATCAAGGGCACAGACAGCAGGATGGAGTCACCCTCAGCATGTCTGCAGCTGATACCGAGCTGAGTGGAGCCCTTGGTGCACCTGAGGGACGAGATGCCATCCAGAAGGGCCAGGAGAAGCTGGAGAGGTGGACCCCTGTGAACCTGATGAGGCTCAACAAGGCCAAGTGCAAGGTCCTGCACCTGGGTTGGGGTGCCCCCTGGTATCAAAGCAGGCTGGGGAATGAAGGAAGTGAGAGCAGCCCTGCAGACAGGGACGAGTGGCTGAGGCGGAGCAGCCTCTGAGGAAGGAACAGCCCCTGAGGGGTGGGAAGGGCGGCTGGGGCGCGGTGGGAGGGAGAGGCGGCTGGGGCGGGGCGGCTGCCGGGACACGGCGGAGGCTGTGGGGGAGGGTTAGATCCATGAAGTGCCTCCCGCAGAGCTGTTGAAGCGCTGGCAGCAATTGCGGGCGGATAGATGGCATCTCGATCGTGGGACCCTCGAAAGATGCTGTGCAAGAGCAGGGGCAGATTTGAGAACAGCTTTGCAGAACAGGGGTGGGCAGTGAAGCCCAAGAGAATACAAGGGGTGAGAGCAGCGTTCAGTTTTTAGGAATAACATTCCTTCCGATCCAGCTGTCCCACGTTCTTTCTAAAGATGCAGATGCTGAAGGTCTGTGGGAGGCATTTTCAGAAGAGAGCAGTAGCTCACTGCAACCCCCATGGATGAAATGGAAACAACAGATACCCCTGAAACTTGGGCAATGGAGGCCAGCGGAATAGTGGCAACAGAGACCCCCTAAACCAGAGGCAGCAGAAACCACCCATGTGCCTGGTAATTGCTATCCCGTGCTCAGCTGGTGTCACCCATCAGGGGGTGGGGGCTTGCCCAGGGGGAGGGACAGTTGCAGGTGGCCCTCCCTGCTGCAGGGGTGGGTTTGGTCCATGTCCCTCGAAGGAGCAACTGGTCAAGGAGCTGAACTCCCGATGTGCTCTCCTTTTTCAGGGGGACAACCTGTCCCAAAGGCTGGGAACGCGCCTCCAGGCAGCAGCATAAGAGAACATCCTGGCCATATCTAACATGCTGCAAACTTTCCAGTGGAGCACAGGACAGACTAACGTTCCAAATTGCTCTTCCTGATGTGGTCGGCATGACAGCAAGCGTCACAAGACCCGGAGCACTGCAAGTGGTCACTGGCCCCCTGACATGCGAATGTTCTTGGTGATAGCCGCAGCAGGGGCCATCTATTCCCTGCCACTTGTGATGATGATGTGATAATCTGGATGTGGAGGAAAAAGAGTGACTCCCTGATTGCTTCCCTCAGTGGCTGCTCAGGGTTGTGAAGCATTGCCAGTTAGGCTGCTCTGGAGGGCTGAGTCAGTGTTTGGCCAAAGCACTCTGCAGAGCTTTCTGCTCTTGTCGGATGCTTTAATTGGCCCTTCAGCTCCTGGGCCGCCTTCTGGGGAGCCGGCTCTGGCTGGAGCCTCTGTTGGCTCAAACTGACCCTGCCTGGACTCGAGCAGCCCTCAGGAGTTGCATCCGTAGGCAAAGCAAGGCCTGGACGATCGTGTCCAAGCTTCTTGAGGTAATCCTGGCTGTGAGCCAGCAGGCTTATAAGCCTTGAGTTCAGAGCTGGTGTGAGCTGCAGGGAGTCCTTTCCAGTGGCAGCTCTGTGGGTCGTCTGCGCCACTGTGGTGCCATTGCAGCACGTGGTGACTCTTTGCACTGTGCTCCTGAGCGGAAGGGAGAGATGAGTGCCGTAGAGCAATCCCACCTGGAATTGTGCTCACTGCCACTCCGATCTGAAGAAGTATCTTGAACGGTCTCAGGGGAGCTGTTTGTCCTGTGCAACTTTGCAGACGTGCCTGTAGACCAAGGTCATCCATACTCCCTGATGGGTTCTGGGACTGTAGTTCAGGAGATCCTGTGGGTTTGTCGTGGCTTTTTCCTCTCTTTGAAAGCTGCCAGCCCAAAGGTCAGCCAGCCGGGCACCTCTCTGTGTGTGCCCTCTCCTGGCGTGATGCCCTTACGGATTCTGCGATTCGGTTCTGCTGATGCAGAACAGGTGATGGAAGCTTCTCTGGGTGTTTCTTTACAGTTCTGCCCATAGAGAGGACCCTTCTGGCTCCTCAGCTGGGTGATGTGCCATGGCACTGCTGGCATCACAGGGGTTCACTCAGTCTGTCTCTGCGCTGACCTCGCAGGCTAAGCGCTGGATTTTTGTACCTTATTGATGTAGAATTGAACCAAATCCTTTCTCTTAAGGACCTGCAAGAGCAATGCAACAACGGGAAGGAGGAAAAGAGGCCTCGAAGGTCTCTGAAGACCTTGTAGAAATGCTGGAGGGGGTTAAAAGAGGACACAGTGGGTATCTTTCACGGTGCCTTAGCCACGAGTCTCAGCAGCCAGAGGTTTTAGATGTAGGTTTGGACACTCTGTACTCTGTAACTCGTGCCACCAGAAGGGGTCAATGGGAGCCTCGCAAGTGCTGGCGAGCCACAGAGGTGGTGCACAGCCTCTGCTGCTGGTTGTGGCCCAAGCCAAGCGCCAGGGGCAGCTGCTGCCCCAGTTTTACCAGTATGGCTCAGAGCTGGTTTGAGCAGGTCAGTAGGCAGACCGGAGGGCCTGGCAGGTGTTGAACATGTGTTCAGCTCACACACAGCACTGCTGCCCACTGGGCCCATTCCAGGCAGGAACGAGGTCCCAAGCAATGCTGGTTGCCCCTTCCCCGTGCTGGAAGTCCTGGGGGGCGATGCCGAGTGTGCCGTTTTTTTGGCTTGTGCTCCATTTCCCATCTGCAGAAGCAGAGCTGGGATGGGATGAGTGTGGCCATTGCTGGTGCTTACAGGGAAGGGCCTGAGGGCGTTGTGGAGGGGCCCTTCTCAGAAGGGCTGTTTCCCTGGCTGCCACTCCTTCCCCTCCTCTTTGAAGGAAGGCTTGTAGCATCACCTTCAGTCTCCCAAAAACGCACCCCGTGCAATGCAAAGCAGAAAGTCACTTGTGGTGTCGTGGTCTCCCAGCAGGTCCAGCGTGGCTGTTGTTTGGAGCAGTGACTGTGCACAGCCCAAAAAGCCCAGGCCTTGTTTCTAAACCTTATCAGTGTCTTGGAGAAGGGTCGCCTTCTGAAGATGCCAGCTCCCTGATGGGGAACAGTTCCGTCTGATCCATCTGTCGCACATTCTTTCTAAAGATATGGGTGCTGAAGGTCTGTAGGTGCCGTTTTCAGAAGAGAGCAGTGGCTCACTGCCCGCCCCCAGGGATGAAACAGAGTCAATGGAGACCCCCAGTGCCGAGTCAACAGAGCCCCTGGAAACGGAGGCATCGGAGGCCACCAACATGCCAGGTAATTGCTGTCGGGGTAACTCCTGGAGAATGAAGGGATTCAGAGCAGCCCTGCAGACAAGGAGGAACGTCTGAGGGAACTGGGGTTGTTCAGTGGGGAGAAAAGGAGTCTCAGAGGAGATGCCATCGGTCTCCACAACTACCCGAAAGGAGGTAAGCGACGGTGTCACAGAGAGGAAGTTACAGAACTTTGGTTTATTAGCAATTTAGAATTCATTAAGGTAAGATAGCAAAATTCCTAAAAGACTTAGTTATCATTAGATTGGTAAAATAATTAAAACTGTTTCAACCTACTGAAACAGAGGCGATGCAAACCACCCGAACAGAGAGAACAGAGGGCACCGATGCAGAGGAGAAGGAGGTGATGAAAGCAGGGGCAACAGAGGCAACGGAAACCAGCAACCCGCACGGTAATTGCTGTCCCGTGGGCAGCTGGTGTCACCCATCAGGGGGTGGGGGCTTGCCCAGGGGGAGGGACAGTTGCAGGTGGCCCTCCCTGCTACAGGGCTGGGTTTGGTCCCTGTCCCTCAAAGGAGCGACTGGTCAAGCAGCTGCACTCCCCATGTGCTCCCCTTGTTCAGTGGGACAACCTGTCCCAAAGGCTGGGAACGCACCTCCAGGCACCAGCATAGAGAGCATCCTGACCATATCAAACGTGCACAGGACAGACTAACGTTCCACATTGCTCCTCCAGATGTGGTTGGCATGACAGCAAGCGTTCCCAAGACCCGGAGCACTGCAAGTGGTCACTGGCCCCCTGACATGAAAATCATCTTGGCGATAGCTGCAGCAGGAGCCATCTATTCCCTGCCCCTTGTTATAATGCTCTCCTGTGTTGTAATCTGGATATGGAGAAAAAGAAAAGAGTGAGTATTTAATTCCCCTCCACCCCCCATCGCTTCCCTCAGTGGCTGCTCAGAGTTGTGAAGCATTGCCAGTTAAGGCTGCTCTGGAGTGCTGAGTTAGTGGTTGGCCAAAGCAGTCTGCTGAGCTTTCTGCTCTTGTCAGATGCTTTAATTGGCCCTTCAACTCCTGGGCCGCCTTCTCGGGGGCCCGCTCTGGCTGGGACCTGTTTTGGCTCAAACAGACCCTGCCCTTACAAGAGCAGAACTCAGGAGTGGCATCCATAGGCAAAGCAAGGTCAGGATGGGAAACAGCAGTGGCTGAGATTGCCTTGGCAGGCAGGACATGCACCAGTGCCCACTCCTGACCAGTGAGCCTGCCCAGAGTTATCCCCATGCTCAGTGATGCCACCAGGTGCAGGTGTCCACCTTGGCCAAGGTGTGCTAGCAGTTCTCAGCCTGGGGTGGAGAGCCTTGCCAGCTCTGGGCTGTGCTGTGGGGGAGAAACCTGTGTCCCATCTGCACCTGAGGGCTTCAGCAGTGTCATTCCTCCACAGGTTCCTCTCTGCAGATTCACCAGTCTAGCTGGAATCCAGACCTGCAGCCCACCGCTACCTCCTCTGCTGCTACGGGACCAGACGAGCAGCCTGCATCCCCAGCCCAAAACCAAATGAGAGTACTGTAGTGTTAGTGGGAAGAAGAAGCCTTTACTCTTCTATGTATACTTTGGTTTAGGGTCCTTAGAGGGTACAGTTAATCAATAAAACCTGAGAAAATATTGTCCTGCATTATTTGACATTCAAAAGGAAACCCTGAGAGAGCACAGGGTGAGTGTATCCTGCTTGGTGAACCCAGTGGCCTTCTGGGATGGATCGACTACATCAATGGGCAACAGAAGAGCTATGGAGGTCGTCTGTCTGGACTTGTGTAAGACCACTGACATCGTCCCCCACCACTGCCTTCTGAAAACCGTGCAAACAGAGACAACAGAGAGCACGAAAGCAGGGGCAACTGAGGCAACGGAAACCAGCAACCCGCACGGTAATTGCTGTCCCGTGGGCAGCTGGTGTCACCCATCAGGGGGTGGGGGCTTGCCCAGGGGGAGGGACAATTGCAAGTGGCCCTCCCTGCTGCAAGTGTGGGTTTGTTCCCTGTCCCTCGAAGGAGCGACTGGTCAAGCAGCTGCACTGCCCACGTGCTCTCAAAGGCTGGAAATGCGCCTCCAGGCACCAGCACACAGAACATCCTGACCATATCTAACATGCTACAAACTTTCCAGCAGTGCACAGGACAGACTAACATTCCAAATTGCTCCTCCAGATGTGGTTGGCATGACAGCAAGCGTTCCCAAGACCCGGAGCACTGCAAGTGGTCACTGGCCCCCTGACATGGGAATGTACTTGTTGATAGTCTGTGCAGAAGCCATCTATTCCCTGCCACCTGTGGTGATGCTGTCCTGTTTTGGAATCAGGATATGGAGGAAAAGAAAAGAGCGAGTAATTAATTCCCCCCACTCCCCATACTGATTCCCTCAGTGGCTGCTCAGGGTTGTGAAGCATTGCCAGTTAGGCTGCTCTGGAGGGCTGAGTCAGTGTTTGGCCAAAGCACTCTGCAGAGCTTTCTGCTCTTGTCAGGCGCTTTAATTGGCTCTTCAGCTCCTGGGCCGCCTTCTCGGGAGCCGGCTCTGGCTGGAGCCTCTGTTGGCTCAAACTGACCCTGCCTGGTCTCGAGCAGCCCTCAGGAGTTGCATCCGTAGGCAAAGCAAGACCTGGACGATCGTGTCCAAGCTTCTTGAGGTAATCCTGGCTGTGAGCCAGCAGGCTTATAAGCCTTGAGTTCAGAGCTGGTGTGAGCTGCAGGGAGTCCTTTCCAGTGGCAGCTCTGTGGGTCGTCTGCGCCACTGTGGTGCCATTGCAGCACGTGGTGACTCTTTGCACTGTGCTCCTGAGCGGAAGGGAGAGATGAGTGCCGTAGAGCAATCCCATCTTGGAGTTGTGCTCACTGCCACTCCGATCTGAAGAAGTATCTTGAACGGTCTCAGGGGAGCTGTTTGTCCTGTGCAACTTTGCAGCCGTGCCTGTAGACCAAGGTCATCCATACTCCCTGATGGGTTCTGGGACTGTAGTTCAGGAGATCCTGTGGGTTTGTCGTGGCTTTTTCCTCTCTTTGAAAGCTGCCAGCCCAAAGGTCAGCCAGCCGGGCACCTCTCTGTGTGTGCCTTCTCCTGGCGTGATGCCCTTACGGATTCTGCGATTCGGTTCTGCTGATGCAGAACAGGTGATGGAAGCTTCTCTGGGTGTCTCTTTACAGTTCTGCCCATAGAGAGGACCCTTCTGGCTCCTCAGCTGGGTGATGTGCCATGGCACTGCTGGCATCACAGGGGTTCACTCAGTCTGTCTCTGCGCTGACCTCGCAGGCTAAGCGCTGGATTTTTGTACCTTATTGATGTAGAATTGAACCAAATCCTTTCTCTTAAGGACCTGCAAGAGCAATGCAACAACGGGAAGGAGGAAAAGAGGCCTCGAAGGTCTCTGAAGACCTTGTAGAAATGCTGGAGGGGGTTAAAAGAGGACACAGTGGGTATCTTTCACGGTGCCTTAGCCACGAGTCTCAGCAGCCAGAGGTTTTAGATGTAGGTTTGGACACTCTGTACTCTGTAACTCGTGCCACCAGAAGGGGTCAATGGGAGCCTCGCAAGTGCTGGCGAGCCACAGAGGTGGTGCACAGCCTCTGCTGCTGGTTGTGGCCCAAGCCAAGCGCCAGGGGCAGCTGCTGCCCCAGTTTTACCAGTATGGCTCAGAGCTGGTTTGAGCAGGTCAGTAGGCAGACTGGAGGGCCTGGCAGGTGTTGAACATGTGTTCAGCTCACACATGGCACTGCTGCCCACTGGGCCCATTCCAGGCAGGAACAAGGTCCCAAGCAATGCTGGTTGCCCCTTTCCCGTGCTGGAAGTCCTGGGGGGCGATGCCGAGTGTGCCGTTTTTTTGGGTTGTGCTCCATTTCCCACCTGCAGAACCAGAGCTGGGATGGGATGAGTGTGGCCATTGCTGGTGCTTACAGGGAAGGGCCTGAGGGCGTTGTGGAGGGGCCCTTCTCAGAAGGGCTGTTTCCCTGGCTGCCACTCCTTCCCCTCCTCTTTGAAGGAAGGCTTGTAGCATCACCTTCAGTCTCCCAAAAACGCACCCCGTGCAATGCAAAGCAGAAAGTCACTTGTGGTGTCGTGGTCTCCCAGCAGGTCCAGCGTGGCTGTTGTTTGGAGCAGTGACTGTGCACAGCCCAAAAAGCCCAGGCCTTGTTTCTAAACCTTATCAGTGTCTTGGAGAAGGGTCGCCTTCTGAAGATGCCAGCTCCCTGATGGGGAACAGTTCCGTCTGATCCATCTGTCGCACATTCTTTCTAAAGATATGGGTGCTGAAGGTCTGTAGGTGCCGTTTTCAGAAGAGAGCAGTGGCTCACTGCCCGCCCCCAGGGATGAAACAGAGTCAATGGAGACCCCCAGTGCCGAGTCAACAGAGCCCCTGGAAACGGAGGCATCGGAGGCCACCAACATGCCAGGTAATTGCTGTCGGGGTAACTCCTGGAGAATGAAGGGATTCAGAGCAGCCCTGCAGACAAGGAGGAACGTCTGAGGGAACTGGGGTTGTTCAGTGGGGAGAAAAGGAGTCTCAGAGGAGATGCCATCGGTCTCCACAACTACCCGAAAGGAGGTAAGCGACGGTGTCACAGAGAGGAAGTTACAGAACTTTGGTTTATTAGCAATTTAGAATTCATTAAGGTAAGATAGCAAAATTCCTAAAAGACTTAGTTATCATTAGATTGGTAAAATAATTAAAACTGTTTCAACCTACTGAAACAGAGGCGATGCAAACCACCCGAACAGAGAGAACAGAGGGCACCGATGCAGAGGAGAAGGAGGTGATGAAAGCAGGGGCAACAGAGGCAACGGAAACCAGCAACCTGCACGGTAATTGCTGTCCCGTGGGCAGCTGGTGTCACCCATCAGGGGGTGGGGGCTTGCCCAGGGGGAGGGACAGTTGCAGGTGGCCCTCCCTGCGGCAGGGCTGGGTTTGGTCCCTGTCCCTCAAAGGAGCGACTGGTCAAGCAGCTGCACTCCCCATGTGCTCCCCTTGTTCAGTGGGACAACCTGTCCCAAAGGCTGGGAACGCACCTCCAGGCACCAGCATAGAGAGCATCCTGACCATATCAAACGTGCACAGGACAGACTAACGTTCCACATTGCTCCTCCAGATGTGGTTGGCATGACAGCAAGCGTTCCCAAGACCCGGAGCACTGCAAGTGGTCACTGGCCCCCTGACATGAAAATCATCTTGGCGATAGCTGCAGCAGGAGCCATCTATTCCCTGCCCCTTGTTATAATGCTCTCCTGCGTTGTAATCTGGATATGGAGAAAAAGAAAAGAGTGAGTATTTAATTCCCCTCCACCCCCCATCGCTTCCCTCAGTGGCTGCTCAGAGTTGTGAAGCATTGCCAGTTAAGGCTGCTCTGGAGTGCTGAGTTAGTGGTTGGCCAAAGCAGTCTGCTGAGCTTTCTGCTCTTGTCAGATGCTTTAATTGGCCCTTCAACTCCTGGGCCGCCTTCTCGGGGGCCCGCTCTGGCTGGGACCTGTTTTGGCTCAAACAGACCCTGCCCTTACAAGAGCAGAACTCAGGAGTGGCATCCATAGGCAAAGCAAGGTCAGGATGGGAAACAGCAGTGGCTGAGATTGCCTTGGCAGGCAGGACATGCACCAGTGCCCACTCCTGACCAGTGAGCCTGCCCAGAGTTATCCCCATGCTCAGTGATGCCACCAGGTGCAGGTGTCCACCTTGGCCAAGGTGTGCTAGCAGTTCTCAGCCTGGGGTGGAGAGCCTTGCCAGCTCTGGGCTGTGCTGTGGGGGAGAAACCTGTGTCCCATCTGCACCTGAGGGCTTCAGCAGTGTCATTCCTCCACAGGTTCCTCTCTGCAGATTCACCAGTCTAGCTGGAATCCAGACCTGCAGCCCACCGCTACCTCCTCTGCTGCTACGGGACCAGACGAGCAGCCTGCATCCCCAGCCCAAAACCAAATGAGAGTACTGTAGTGTTAGTGGGAAGAAGAAGCCTTTACTCTTCTATGTATACTTTGGTTTAGGGTCCTTAGAGGGTACAGTTAATCAATAAAACCTGAGAAAATATTGTCCTGCATTATTTGACATTCAAAAGGAAACCCTGAGAGAGCACAGGGTGAGTGTATCCTGCTTGGTGAACCCAGTGGCCTTCTGGGATGGATCGACTACATCAATGGGCAACAGAAGAGCTATGGAGGTCGTCTGTCTGGACTTGTGTAAGACCACTGACATCGTCCCCCACCACTGCCTTCTGAAAACCGTGCAAACAGAGACAACAGAGGGCACGAAAGCAGGGGCAACTGAGGCAACGGAAACCAGCAACCCGCACGGTAATTGCTGTCCCGTGGGCAGCTGGTGTCACCCATCAGGGGGTGGGGGCTTGCCCAGGGGGAGGGACAATTGCAAGTGGCCCTCCCTGCTGCAAGTGTGGGTTTGTTCCCTGTCCCTCGAAGGAGCGACTGGTCAAGCAGCTGCACTGCCCACGTGCTCTCAAAGGCTGGAAATGCGCCTCCAGGCACCAGCACACAGAACATCCTGACCATATCTAACATGCTACAAACTTTCCAGCAGTGCACAGGACAGACTAACATTCCAAATTGCTCCTCCAGATGTGGTTGGCATGACAGCAAGCGTTCCCAAGACCCGGAGCACTGCAAGTGGTCACTGGCCCCCTGACATGGGAATGTACTTGTTGATAGTCTGTGCAGAAGCCATCTATTCCCTGCCACCTGTGGTGATGCTGTCCTGTTTTGGAATCTGGATATGGAGGAAAAGAAAAGAGCGAGTAATTAATTCCCCCCACTCCCCATATTGATTCCCTCAGTGGCTGCTCAGGGTTGTGAAGCATTGCCAGTTAGGCTGCTCTGGAGGGCTGAGTCAGTGTTTGGCCAAAGCACTCTGCAGAGCTTTCTGCTCTTGTCAGGCGCTTTAATTGGCCCTTCAGCTCCTGGGCCGCCTTCTGGGGAGCCGGCTCTGGCTGGAGCCTCTGTTGGCTCAAACTGACCCTGCCTGGACTCGAGCAGCCCTCAGGAGTTGCATCCGTAGGCAAAGCAAGGCCTGGACGATCGTGTCCAAGCTTCTTGAGGTAATCCTGGCTGTGAGCCAGCAGGCTTATAAGCCTTGAGTTCAGAGCTGGTGTGAGCTGCAGGGAGTCCTTTCCAGTGGCAGCTCTGTGGGTCGTCTGCGCCACTGTGGTGCCATTGCAGCACGTGGTGACTCTTTGCACTGTGCTCCTGAGCGGAAGGGAGAGATGAGTGCCGTAGAGCAATCCCATCTTGGAGTTGTGCTCACTGCCACTCCGATCTGAAGAAGTATCTTGAACGGTCTCAGGGGAGCTGTTTGTCCTGTGCAACTTTGCAGCCGTGCCTGTAGACCAAGGTCATCCATACTCCCTGATGGGTTCTGGGACTGTAGTTCAGGAGATCCTGTGGGTTTGTCGTGGCTTTTTCCTCTCTTTGAAAGCTGCCAGCCCAAAGGTCAGCCAGCCGGGCACCTCTCTGTGTGTGCCTTCTCCTGGCGTGATGCCCTTACGGATTCTGCGATTCGGTTCTGCTGATGCAGAACAGGTGATGGAAGCTTCTCTGGGTGTCTCTTTACAGTTCTGCCCATAGAGAGGACCCTTCTGGCTCCTCAGCTGGGTGATGTGCCATGGCACTGCTGGCATCACAGGGGTTCACTCAGTCTGTCTCTGCGCTGACCTCGCAGGCTAAGCGCTGGATTTTTGTACCTTATTGATGTAGAATTGAACCAAATCCTTTCTCTTAAGGACCTGCAAGAGCAATGCAACAACGGGAAGGAGGAAAAGAGGCCTCGAAGGTCTCTGAAGACCTTGTAGAAATGCTGGAGGGGGTTAAAAGAGGACACAGTGGGTATCTTTCACGGTGCCTTAGCCACGAGTCTCAGCAGCCAGAGGTTTTAGATGTAGGTTTGGACACTCTGTACTCTGTAACTCGTGCCACCAGAAGGGGTCAATGGGAGCCTCGCAAGTGCTGGCGAGCCACAGAGGTGGTGCACAGCCTCTGCTGCTGGTTGTGGCCCAAGCCAAGCGCCAGGGGCAGCTGCTGCCCCAGTTTTACCAGTATGGCTCAGAGCTGGTTTGAGCAGGTCAGTAGGCAGACTGGAGGGCCTGGCAGGTGTTGAACATGTGTTCAGCTCACACATGGCACTGCTGCCCACTGGGCCCATTCCAGGCAGGAACAAGGTCCCAAGCAATGCTGGTTGCCCCTTTCCCGTGCTGGAAGTCCTGGAGGGCGATGCCGAGTGTGCCGTTTTTTTGGGTTGTGCTCCATTTCCCACCTGCAGAACCAGAGCTGGGATGGGATGAGTGTGGCCATTGCTGGTGCTTACAGGGAAGGGCCTGAGGGCGTTGTGGAGGGGCCCTTCTCAGAAGGGCTGTTTCCCTGGCTGCCACTCCTTCCCCTCCTCTTTGAAGGAAGGCTTGTAGCATCACCTTCAGTCTCCCAAAAACGCACCCCGTGCAATGCAAAGCAGAAAGTCACTTGTGGTGTCGTGGTCTCCCAGCAGGTCCAGCGTGGCTGTTGTTTGGAGCAGTGACTGTGCACAGCCCAAAAAGCCCAGGCCTTGTTTCTAAACCTTATCAGTGTCTTGGAGAAGGGTCGCCTTCTGAAGATGCCAGCTCCCTGATGGGGAACAGTTCCGTCTGATCCATCTGTCGCACATTCTTTCTAAAGATATGGGTGCTGAAGGTCTGTAGGTGCCGTTTTCAGAAGAGAGCAGTGGCTCACTGCCCGCCCCCAGGGATGAAACAGAGTCAATGGAGACCCCCAGTGCCGAGTCAACAGAGCCCCTGGAAACGGAGGCATCGGAGGCCACCAACATGCCAGGTAATTGCTGTCGGGGTAACTCCTGGAGAATGAAGGGATTCAGAGCAGCCCTGCAGACAAGGAGGAACGTCTGAGGGAACTGGGGTTGTTCAGTGGGGAGAAAAGGAGTCTCAGAGGAGATGCCATCGGTCTCCACAACTACCCGAAAGGAGGTAAGCGACGGTGTCACAGAGAGGAAGTTACAGAACTTTGGTTTATTAGCAATTTAGAATTCATTAAGGTAAGATAGCAAAATTCCTAAAAGACTTAGTTATCATTAGATTGGTAAAATAATTAAAACTGTTTCAACCTACTGAAACAGAGGCGATGAAAACCACCCGAACAGAGAGAACAGAGGGCACCGATGCAGAGGAGAAGGAGGTGATGAAAGCAGGGGCAACAGAGGCAACGGAAACCAGCAACCCGCACGGTAATTGCTGTCCCGTGGGCAGCTGGTGTCACCCATCAGGGGGTGGGGGCTTGCCCAGGGGGAGGGACAGTTGCAGGTGGCCCTCCCTGCGGCAGGGCTGGGTTTGGTCCCTGTCCCTCAAAGGAGCGACTGGTCAAGCAGCTGCACTCCCCATGTGCTCCCCTTGTTCAGTGGGACAACCTGTCCCAAAGGCTGGGAACGCACCTCCAGGCACCAGCATAGAGAGCATCCTGACCATATCAAACGTGCACAGGACAGACTAACGTTCCACATTGCTCCTCCAGATGTGGTTGGCATGACAGCAAGCGTTCCCAAGACCCGGAGCACTGCAAGTGGTCACTGGCCCCCTGACATGAAAATCATCTTGGCGATAGCTGCAGCAGGAGCCATCTATTCCCTGCCCCTTGTTATAATGCTCTCCTGTGTTGTAATCTGGATATGGAGAAAAAGAAAAGAGTGAGTATTTAATTCCCCTCCACCCCCCATCGCTTCCCTCAGTGGCTGCTCAGAGTTGTGAAGCATTGCCAGTTAAGGCTGCTCTGGAGTGCTGAGTTAGTGGTTGGCCAAAGCAGTCTGCTGAGCTTTCTGC
Organism: Dromococcyx pavoninus; assembly: GCA_033558185.1. Classification (NCBI taxonomy): domain Eukaryota; kingdom Metazoa; phylum Chordata; class Aves; order Cuculiformes; family Neomorphidae; genus Dromococcyx; species Dromococcyx pavoninus. The sequence continues at coordinate 25,833 of JAUMJL010002835.1, forward strand.
TCTTGTCAGATGCTTTAATTGGCCCTTCAACTCCTGGGCCGCCTTCTCGGGGGCCCGCTCTGGCTGGGACCTGTTTTGGCTCAAACAGACCCTGCCCTTACAAGAGCAGAACTCAGGAGTGGCATCCATAGGCAAAGCAAGGTCAGGATGGGAAACAGCAGTGGCTGAGATTGCCTTGGCAGGCAGGACATGCACCAGTGCCCACTCCTGACCAGTGAGCCTGCCCAGAGTTATCCCCATGCTCAGTGATGCCACCAGGTGCAGGTGTCCACCTTGGCCAAGGTGTGCTAGCAGTTCTCAGCCTGGGGTGGAGAGCCTTGCCAGCTCTGGGCTGTGCTGTGGGGGAGAAACCTGTGTCCCATCTGCACCTGAGGGCTTCAGCAGTGTCATTCCTCCACAGGTTCCTCTCTGCAGATTCACCAGTCTAGCTGGAATCCAGACCTGCAGCCCACCGCTACCTCCTCTGCTGCTACGGGACCAGACGAGCAGCCTGCATCCCCAGCCCAAAACCAAATGAGAGTACTGTAGTGTTAGTGGGAAGAAGAAGCCTTTACTCTTCTATGTATACTTTGGTTTAGGGTCCTTAGAGGGTACAGTTAATCAATAAAACCTGAGAAAATATTGTCCTGCATTATTTGACATTCAAAAGGAAACCCTGAGAGAGCACAGGGTGAGTGTATCCTGCTTGGTGAACCCAGTGGCCTTCTGGGATGGATCGACTACATCAATGGGCAACAGAAGAGCTATGGAGGTCGTCTGTCTGGACTTGTGTAAGACCACTGACATCGTCCCCCACCACTGCCTTCTGAAAACCGTGCAAACAGAGACAACAGAGGGCACGAAAGCAGGGGCAACTGAGGCAACGGAAACCAGCAACCCGCACGGTAATTGCTGTCCCGTGGGCAGCTGGTGTCACCCATCAGGGGGTGGGGGCTTGCCCAGGGGGAGGGACAATTGCAAGTGGCCCTCCCTGCTGCAAGTGTGGGTTTGTTCCCTGTCCCTCGAAGGAGCGACTGGTCAAGCAGCTGCACTGCCCACGTGCTCTCAAAGGCTGGAAATGCGCCTCCAGGCACCAGCACACAGAACATCCTGACCATATCTAACATGCTACAAACTTTCCAGCAGTGCACAGGACAGACTAACATTCCAAATTGCTCCTCCAGATGTGGTTGGCATGACAGCAAGCGTTCCCAAGACCCGGAGCACTGCAAGTGGTCACTGGCCCCCTGACATGGGAATGTACTTGTTGATAGTCTGTGCAGAAGCCATCTATTCCCTGCCACCTGTGGTGATGCTGTCCTGTTTTGGAATCAGGATATGGAGGAAAAGAAAAGAGCGAGTAATTAATTCCCCCCACTCCCCATACTGATTCCCTCAGTGGCTGCTCAGGGTTGTGAAGCATTGCCAGTTAGGCTGCTCTGGAGGGCTGAGTCAGTGTTTGGCCAAAGCACTCTGCAGAGCTTTCTGCTCTTGTCAGGCGCTTTAATTGGCTCTTCAGCTCCTGGGCCGCCTTCTCGGGAGCCGGCTCTGGCTGGAGCCTCTGTTGGCTCAAACTGACCCTGCCTGGTCTCGAGCAGCCCTCAGGAGTTGCATCCGTAGGCAAAGCAAGACCTGGACGATCGTGTCCAAGCTTCTTGAGGTAATCCTGGCTGTGAGCCAGCAGGCTTATAAGCCTTGAGTTCAGAGCTGGTGTGAGCTGCAGGGAGTCCTTTCCAGTGGCAGCTCTGTGGGTCGTCTGCGCCACTGTGGTGCCATTGCAGCACGTGGTGACTCTTTGCACTGTGCTCCTGAGCGGAAGGGAGAGATGAGTGCCGTAGAGCAATCCCATCTTGGAGTTGTGCTCACTGCCACTCCGATCTGAAGAAGTATCTTGAACGGTCTCAGGGGAGCTGTTTGTCCTGTGCAACTTTGCAGCCGTGCCTGTAGACCAAGGTCATCCATACTCCCTGATGGGTTCTGGGACTGTAGTTCAGGAGATCCTGTGGGTTTGTCGTGGCTTTTTCCTCTCTTTGAAAGCTGCCAGCCCAAAGGTCAGCCAGCCGGGCACCTCTCTGTGTGTGCCTTCTCCTGGCGTGATGCCCTTACGGATTCTGCGATTCGGTTCTGCTGATGCAGAACAGGTGATGGAAGCTTCTCTGGGTGTCTCTTTACAGTTCTGCCCATAGAGAGGACCCTTCTGGCTCCTCAGCTGGGTGATGTGCCATGGCACTGCTGGCATCACAGGGGTTCACTCAGTCTGTCTCTGCGCTGACCTCGCAGGCTAAGCGCTGGATTTTTGTACCTTATTGATGTAGAATTGAACCAAATCCTTTCTCTTAAGGACCTGCAAGAGCAATGCAACAACGGGAAGGAGGAAAAGAGGCCTCGAAGGTCTCTGAAGACCTTGTAGAAATGCTGGAGGGGGTTAAAAGAGGACACAGTGGGTATCTTTCACGGTGCCTTAGCCACGAGTCTCAGCAGCCAGAGGTTTTAGATGTAGGTTTGGACACTCTGTACTCTGTAACTCGTGCCACCAGAAGGGGTCAATGGGAGCCTCGCAAGTGCTGGCGAGCCACAGAGGTGGTGCACAGCCTCTGCTGCTGGTTGTGGCCCAAGCCAAGCGCCAGGGGCAGCTGCTGCCCCAGTTTTACCAGTATGGCTCAGAGCTGGTTTGAGCAGGTCAGTAGGCAGACTGGAGGGCCTGGCAGGTGTTGAACATGTGTTCAGCTCACACACAGCACTGCTGCCCACTGGGCCCATTCCAGGCAGGAACGAGGTCCCAAGCAATGCTGGTTGCCCCTTTCCCGTGCTGGAAGTCCTGGGGGGCGATGCCGAGTGTGCCGTTTTTTTGGCTTGTGCTCCATTTCCCATCTGCAGAAGCAGAGCTGGGATGGGATGAGTGTGGCCATTGCTGGTGCTTACAGGGAAGGGCCTGAGGGCGTTGTGGAGGGGCCCTTCTCAGAAGGGCTGTTTCCCTGGCTGCCACTCCTTCCCCTCCTCTTTGAAGGAAGGCTTGTAGCATCACCTTCAGTCTCCCAAAAACGCACCCCGTGCAATGCAAAGCAGAAAGTCACTTGTGGTGTCGTGGTCTCCCAGCAGGTCCAGCGTGGCTGTTGTTTGGAGCAGTGACTGTGCACAGCCCAAAAAGCCCAGGCCTTGTTTCTAAACCTTATCAGTGTCTTGGAGAAGGGTCGCCTTCTGAAGATGCCAGCTCCCTGATGGGGAACAGTTCCGTCTGATCCATCTGTCGCACATTCTTTCTAAAGATATGGGTGCTGAAGGTCTGTAGGTGCCGTTTTCAGAAGAGAGCAGTGGCTCACTGCCCGCCCCCAGGGATGAAACAGAGTCAATGGAGACCCCCAGTGCCGAGTCAACAGAGCCCCTGGAAACGGAGGCATCGGAGGCCACCAACATGCCAGGTAATTGCTGTCGGGGTAACTCCTGGAGAATGAAGGGATTCAGAGCAGCCCTGCAGACAAGGAGGAACGTCTGAGGGAACTGGGGTTGTTCAGTGGGGAGAAAAGGAGTCTCAGAGGAGATGCCATCGGTCTCCACAACTACCCGAAAGGAGGTAAGCGACGGTGTCACAGAGAGGAAGTTACAGAACTTTGGTTTATTAGCAATTTAGAATTCATTAAGGTAAGATAGCAAAATTCCTAAAAGACTTAGTTATCATTAGATTGGTAAAATAATTAAAACTGTTTCAACCTACTGAAACAGAGGCGATGCAAACCACCCGAACAGAGAGAACAGAGGGCACCGATGCAGAGGAGAAGGAGGTGATGAAAGCAGGGGCAACAGAGGCAACGGAAACCAGCAACCCGCACGGTAATTGCTGTCCCGTGGGCAGCTGGTGTCACCCATCAGGGGGTGGGGGCTTGCCCAGGGGGAGGGACAGTTGCAGGTGGCCCTCCCTGCGGCAGGGCTGGGTTTGGTCCCTGTCCCTCAAAGGAGCGACTGGTCAAGCAGCTGCACTCCCCATGTGCTCCCCTTGTTCAGTGGGACAACCTGTCCCAAAGGCTGGGAACGCACCTCCAGGCACCAGCATAGAGAGCATCCTGACCATATCAAACGTGCACAGGACAGACTAACGTTCCACATTGCTCCTCCAGATGTGGTTGGCATGACAGCAAGCGTTCCCAAGACCCGGAGCACTGCAAGTGGTCACTGGCCCCCTGACATGAAAATCATCTTGGCGATAGCTGCAGCAGGAGCCATCTATTCCCTGCCCCTTGTTATAATGCTCTCCTGTGTTGTAATCTGGATATGGAGAAAAAGAAAAGAGTGAGTATTTAATTCCCCTCCACCCCCCATCGCTTCCCTCAGTGGCTGCTCAGAGTTGTGAAGCATTGCCAGTTAAGGCTGCTCTGGAGTGCTGAGTTAGTGGTTGGCCAAAGCAGTCTGCTGAGCTTTCTGCTCTTGTCAGATGCTTTAATTGGCCCTTCAACTCCTGGGCCGCCTTCTCGGGGGCCCGCTCTGGCTGGGACCTGTTTTGGCTCAAACAGACCCTGCCCTTACAAGAGCAGAACTCAGGAGTGGCATCCATAGGCAAAGCAAGGTCAGGCTGGGAAACAGCAGTGGCTGAGATTGCCTTGGCAGGCAGGACATGCACCAGTGCCCACTCCTGACCAGTGAGCCTGCCCAGAGTTATCCCCATGCTCAGTGATGCCACCAGGTGCAGGTGTCCACCTTGGCCAAGGTGTGCTAGCAGTTCTCAGCCTGGGGTGGAGAGCCTTGCCAGCTCTGGGCTGTGCTGTGGGGGAGAAACCTGTGTCCCATCTGCACCTGAGGGCTTCAGCAGTGTCATTCCTCCACAGGTTCCTCTCTGCAGATTCACCAGTCTAGCTGGAATCCAGACCTGCAGCCCACCGCTACCTCCTCTGCTGCTACGGGACCAGACGAGCAGCCTGCATCCCCAGCCCAAAACCAAATGAGAGTACTGTAGTGTTAGTGGGAAGAAGAAGCCTTTACTCTTCTATGTATACTTTGGTTTAGGGTCCTTAGAGGGTACAGTTAATCAATAAAACCTGAGAAAATATTGTCCTGCATTATTTGACATTCAAAAGGAAACCCTGAGAGAGCACAGGGTGAGTGTATCCTGCTTGGTGAACCCAGTGGCCTTCTGGGATGGATCGACTACATCAATGGGCAACAGAAGAGCTATGGAGGTCGTCTGTCTGGACTTGTGTAAGACCACTGACATCGTCCCCCACCACTGCCTTCTGAAAACCGTGCAAACAGAGACAACAGAGGGCACGAAAGCAGGGGCAACTGAGGCAACGGAAACCAGCAACCCGCACGGTAATTGCTGTCCCGTGGGCAGCTGGTGTCACCCATCAGGGGGTGGGGGCTTGCCCAGGGGGAGGGACAATTGCAAGTGGCCCTCCCTGCTGCAAGTGTGGGTTTGTTCCCTGTCCCTCGAAGGAGCGACTGGTCAAGCAGCTGCACTGCCCACGTGCTCTCAAAGGCTGGAAATGCGCCTCCAGGCACCAGCACACAGAACATCCTGACCATATCTAACATGCTACAAACTTTCCAGCAGTGCACAGGACAGACTAACATTCCAAATTGCTCCTCCAGATGTGGTTGGCATGACAGCAAGCGTTCCCAAGACCCGGAGCACTGCAAGTGGTCACTGGCCCCCTGACATGGGAATGTACTTGTTGATAGTCTGTGCAGAAGCCATCTATTCCCTGCCACCTGTGGTGATGCTGTCCTGTTTTGGAATCTGGATATGGAGGAAAAGAAAAGAGCGAGTAATTAATTCCCTCCACTCCCCATATTGATTCCCTCAGTGGCTGCTCAGGGTTGTGAAGCATTGCCAGTTAGGCTGCTCTGGAGGGCTGAGTCAGTGTTTGGCCAAAGCACTCTGCAGAGCTTTCTGCTCTTGTCAGGCGCTTTAATTGGCCCTTCAGCTCCTGGGCCGCCTTCTGGGGAGCCGGCTCTGGCTGGAGCCTCTGTTGGCTCAAACTGACCCTGCCTGGACTCGAGCAGCCCTCAGGAGTTGCATCCGTAGGCAAAGCAAGGCCTGGACGATCGTGTCCAAGCTTCTTGAGGTAATCCTGGCTGTGAGCCAGCAGGCTTATAAGCCTTGAGTTCAGAGCTGGTGTGAGCTGCAGGGAGTCCTTTCCAGTGGCAGCTCTGTGGGTCGTCTGCGCCACTGTGGTGCCATTGCAGCACGTGGTGACTCTTTGCACCGTGCTCCTGAGCGGAAGGGAGAGATGAGTGCCGTAGAGCAATCCCATCTTGGAGTTGTGCTCACTGCCACTCCGATCTGAAGAAGTATCTTGAACGGTCTCAGGGGAGCTGTTTGTCCTGTGCAACTTTGCAGCCGTGCCTGTAGACCAAGGTCATCCATACTCCCTGATGGGTTCTGGGACTGTAGTTCAGGAGATCCTGTGGGTTTGTCGTGGCTTTTTCCTCTCTTTGAAAGCTGCCAGCCCAAAGGTCAGCCAGCCGGGCACCTCTCTGTGTGTGCCTTCTCCTGGCGTGATGCCCTTACGGATTCTGCGATTCAGTTCTGCTGATGCAGAACAGGTGATGGAAGCTTCTCTGGGTGTCTCTTTACAGTTCTGCCCATAGAGAGGACCCTTCTGGCTCCTCAGCTGGGTGATGTGCCATGGCACTGCTGGCATCACAGGGGTTCACTCAGTCTGTCTCTGCGCTGACCTCGCAGGCTAAGCGCTGGATTTTTGTACCTTATTGATGTAGAATTGAACCAAATCCTTTCTCTTAAGGACCTGCAAGAGCAATGCAACAACGGGAAGGAGGAAAAGAGGCCTCGAAGGTCTCTGAAGACCTTGTAGAAATGCTGGAGGGGGTTAAAAGAGGACACAGTGGGTATCTTTCACGGTGCCTTAGCCACGAGTCTCAGCAGCCAGAGGTTTTAGACGTAGGTTTGGACACTCTGTACTCTGTAACTCGTGCCACCAGAAGGGGTCAATGGGAGCCTCGCAAGTGCTGGCGAGCCACAGAGGTGGTGCACAGCCTCTGCTGCTGGTTGTGGCTCAAGCCAAGCGCCAGGGGCAGCTGCTGCCCCAGTTTTACCAGTATGGCTCAGAGCTGGTTTGAGCAGGTCAGTAGGCAGACTGGAGGGCCTGGCAGGTGTTGAACATGTGTTCAGCTCACACATGGCACTGCTGCCCACTGGGCCCATTCCAGGCAGGAACAAGGTCCCAAGCAATGCTGGTTGCCCCTTTCCCGTGCTGGAAGTCCTGGGGGGCGATGCCGAGTGTGCCGTTTTTTTGGGTTGTGCTCCATTTCCCACCTGCAGAACCAGAGCTGGGATGGGATGAGTGTGGCCATTGCTGGTGCTTACAGGGAAGGGCCTGAGGGCGTTGTGGAGGGGCCCTTCTCAGAAGGGCTGTTTCCCTGGCTGCCACTCCTTCCCCTCCTCTTTGAAGGAAGGCTTGTAGCATCACCTTCAGTCTCCCAAAAACGCACCCCGCGCAATGCAAAGCAGAAAGTCACTTGTGGTGTCGTGGTCTCCCAGCAGGTCCAGCGTGGCTGTTGTTTGGAGCAGTGACTGTGCACAGCCCAAAAAGCCCACGCCTTGTTTCTAAACCTTATCAGTGTCTTGGAGAAGGGTCGCCTTCTGAAGATGCCAGCTCCCTGATGGGGAACAGTTCCGTCTGATCCATCTGTCGCACATCCTTTCTAAAGATATGGGTGCTGAAGGTCTGTAGGTGCTGTTTTCAGAAGAGAGCAGTGGCTCACTGCCCGCCCCCAGGGATGAAACAGAGTCAATGGAGACCCCCAGTGCCGAGTCAACAGAGCCCCTGGAAACGGAGGCATCGGAGGCCACCAACATGCCAGGTAATTGCTGTCGGGGTAACTCCTGGAGAATGAAGGGATTCAGAGCAGCCCTGCAGACAAGGAGGAACGTCTGAGGGAACTGGGGTTGTTCAGTGGGGAGAAAAGGAGTCTCAGAGGAGATGCCATCGGTCTCCACAACTACCCGAAAGGAGGTAAGCGACGGTGTCACAGAGAGGAAGTTACAGAACTTTGGTTTATTAGCAATTTAGAATTCATTAAGGTAAGATAGCAAAATTCCTAAAAGACTTAGTTATCATTAGATTGGTAAAATAATTAAAACTGTTCTAACCTACTGAAACAGAGGCGATGAAAACCACCCGAACAGAGAGAACAGAGGGCACTGATGCAGAGGAGAAGGAGGTGATGAAAGCAGGGACAACAGAGGCAACGGAAACCAGCAACCCGCACGGTAATTGCTGTCCCGTGGGCAGCTGGTGTCACCCATCAGGGGGTGGGGGCTTGCCCAGGGGGAGGGACAGTTGCAGGTGGCCCTCCCTGCTGCAGGGGTGGGTTTGGTCCATGTCCCTCGAAGGAGCAACTGGTCAAGCAGCCGCACTCCCCATGTGCTCCCCTTGTTCAGTGGGACAACCTGTCCCAAAGGCTGGGATCGCGCCTCCAGGCAACAGCATAGAGAACATCCTGACCATATCTAACATGCTGCAAACTTTCCAGTGGTGCACAGGACAGACTAACGTTCCAAATTGCTCCTCCAGATGTGGTTGGCATGACAGAAAGCGTTCCCAAGACCTGGAGCACTGCAAGTGGTCACTGGCCCCCTGACATGCGAATGTTCTTGATGATAGCCGCAGCAGGGGCCATCTATTCCCTGCCACTTGTGATGATGCTGTCCTGTTTTGGGATTTGGATATGGAAGAAAAGAGTGAGTAACTAATTCCCCCCACACCCCATACTGATTCCCTCAGTGGCTGCTCAGAGTTGTGAAGCATTGCTAGTTAGGCTGCTCTGGAGGGCTGAGTCAGTGTTTGGCCAAAGCACTCTGCAGAGCTTTCTGCTCTTGTCTGGCTGAGGCGGACTCAGCCTCTGAGGAAGGAACAGCCCCTGAGGGGTGGGAAGGGCGGCTGGGGCGCGGTGGGGGGGAGAGGCGGCTGGGGCGGGGCGGCTGCCGGGACACGGCGGAGGCTGTGGGGGAGGGTTAGATCCATGAAGTGCCTCTCGCAGAGCTGTTGAAGCGCTGGCAGCAATTGCGGGCGGATAGATGGCATCTCGATCGTGGGACCCTCGAAAGATGCTGTGCAAGAGCAGGGGCAGATTTGAGAACAGCTTTGCAGAACAGGGGTGGGCAGTGAAGCCCAAGAGAATACAAGGGGTGAGAGCAGCGTTCAGTTTTTAGGAATAACATTCCTTCCGATCCAGCTGTCCCACGTTCTTTCTAAAGATGCAGATGCTGAAGGTCTGTGGGAGGCATTTTCAGAAGAGAGCAGTAGCTCACTGCAACCCCCATGGATGAAATGGAAACAACAGATACCCCTGAAACTTGGGCAATGGAGGCCAGCGGAATAGTGGCAACAGAGACCCCCTAAACCAGAGGCAGCAGAAACCACCCATGTGCCTGGTAATTGCTATCCCGTGCTCAGCTGGTGTCACCCATCAGGGGGTGGGGGCTTGCCCAGGGGGAGGGACAGTTGCAGGTGGCCCTCCCTGCTGCAGGGGTGGGTTTGGTCCATGTCCCTCGAAGGAGCAACTGGTCAAGCAGCCGCACTCCCCATGTGCTCTCCTTTTTCAGGGGGACAACCTGTCCCAAAGGCTGGGAACGCGCCTCCAGGCAGCAGCATAAGAGAACATCCTGACCATATCTAACATGCTGCAAACTTTCCAGTGGAGCACAGGACAGACTAACGTTCCAAATTGCTCCTCCAGATGTGGTTGGCATGACAGAAAGCGTTCCTAAGACCTGGAGCACTGCAAGTGGTCACTGGCCCCCTGACATGCGAACGTTCTTGGTGATAGCCACAGCAGGAGCCATCTATTCCCTGCCACTTGTGATGATGATGTGATAATCTGGATGTGGAGGAAAAAGAGTGACTCCCTGATTGCTTCCCTCAGTGGCTGCTCAGGGTTGTGAAGCATTGCTAGTTAGGCTGCTCTGGAGGGCTGAGTCAGTGTTTGGCCAAAGCACTCTGCAGAGCTTTCTGCTCTTGTCGGATGCTTTAATTGGCCCTTCAGCTCCTGGGCCGCCTTCTGGGGAGCCGGCTCTGGCTGGAGCCTCTGTTGGCTCAAACTGACCCTGCCTGGACTCGAGCAGCCCTCAGGAGTTGCATCCGTAGGCAAAGCAAGGCCTGGACGATCGTGTCCAAGCTTCTTGAGGTAATCCTGGCTGTGAGCCAGCAGGCTTATAAGCCTTGAGTTCAGAGCTGGTGTGAGCTTCAGGGAGTCCTTTCCAGTGGCAGCTCTGTGGGTCGTCTGCGCCACTGTGGTGCCATTGCAGCACGTGGTGACTCTTTGCACTGTGCTCCTGAGCGGAAGGGAGAGATGAGTGCCGTAGAGCAATCCCATCTTGGAGTTGTGCTCACTGCCACTCCGATCTGAAGAAGTATCTTGAACGGTCTCAGGGGAGCTGTTTGTCCTGTGCAACTTTGCAGCCGTGCCTGTAGACCAAGGTCATCCATACTCCCTGATGGGTTCTGGGACTGTAGTTCAGGAGATCCTGTGGGTTTGTCGTGGCTTTTTCCTCTCTTTGAAAGCTGCCAGCCCAAAGGTCAGCCAGCCGGGCACCTCTCTGTGTGTGCCTTCTCCTGGCGTGATGCCCTTACGGATTCTGCGATTCGGTTCTGCTGATGCAGAACAGGTGATGGAAGCTTCTCTGGGTGTCTCTTTACAGTTCTGCCCATAGAGAGGACCCTTCTGGCTCCTCAGCTGGGTGATGTGCCATGGCACTGCTGGCATCACAGGGGTTCACTCAGTCTGTCTCTGCGCTGACCTCGCAGGCTAAGCGCTGGATTTTTGTACCTTATTGATGTAGAATTGAACCAAATCCTTTCTCTTAAGGACCTGCAAGAGCAATGCAACAACGGGAAGGAGGAAAAGAGGCCTCGAAGGTCTCTGAAGACCTTGTAGAAATGCTGGAGGGGGTTAAAAGAGGACACAGTGGGTATCTTTCACGGTGCCTTAGCCACGAGTCTCAGCAGCCAGAGGTTTTAGATGTAGGTTTGGACACTCTGTACTCTGTAACTCGTGCCACCAGAAGGGGTCAATGGGAGCCTCGCAAGTGCTGGCGAGCCACAGAGGTGGTGCACAGCCTCTGCTGCTGGTTGTGGCCCAAGCCAAGCGCCAGGGGCAGCTGCTGCCCCAGTTTTACCAGTATGGCTCAGAGCTGGTTTGAGCAGGTCAGTAGGCAGACTGGAGGGCCTGGCAGGTGTTGAACATGTGTTCAGCTCACACACAGCACTGCTGCCCACTGGGCCCATTCCAGGCAGGAACGAGGTCCCAAGCAATGCTGGTTGCCCCTTTCCCGTGCTGGAAGTCCTGGGGGGCGATGCCGAGTGTGCCGTTTTTTTGGCTTGTGCTCCATTTCCCATCTGCAGAAGCAGAGCTGGGATGGGATGAGTGTGGCCATTGCTGGTGCTTACAGGGAAGGGCCTGAGGGCGTTGTGGAGGGGCCCTTCTCAGAAGGGCTGTTTCCCTGGCTGCCACTCCTTCCCCTCCTCTTTGAAGGAAGGCTTGTAGCATCACCTTCAGTCTCCCAAAAACGCACCCCGTGCAATGCAAAGCAGAAAGTCACTTGTGGTGTCGTGGTCTCCCAGCAGGTCCAGCGTGGCTGTTGTTTGGAGCAGTGACTGTGCACAGCCCAAAAAGCCCAGGCCTTGTTTCTAAACCTTATCAGTGTCTTGGAGAAGGGTCGCCTTCTGAAGATGCCAGCTCCCTGATGGGGAACAGTTCCGTCTGATCCATCTGTCGCACATTCTTTCTAAAGATATGGGTGCTGAAGGTCTGTAGGTGCCGTTTTCAGAAGAGAGCAGTGGCTCACTGCCCGCCCCCAGGGATGAAACAGAGTCAATGGAGACCCCCAGTGCCGAGTCAACAGAGCCCCTGGAAACGGAGGCATCGGAGGCCACCAACATGCCAGGTAATTGCTGTCGGGGTAACTCCTGGAGAATGAAGGGATTCAGAGCAGCCCTGCAGACAAGGAGGAACGTCTGAGGGAACTGGGGTTGTTCAGTGGGGAGAAAAGGAGTCTCAGAGGAGATGCCATCAGTCTCCACAACTACCCGAAAGGAGGTAAGCGACGGTGTCACAGAGAGGAAGTTACAGAACTTTGGTTTATTAGCAATATAGAATTCATTAAGGTAAGATAGCAAAATTCCTAAAAGACTTAGTTATCATTAGATTGGTAAAATAATTAAAACTGTTTCAACCTACTGAAACAGAGGCGATGCAAACCACCCGAACAGAGAGAACAGAGGGCACCGATGCAGAGGAGAAGGAGGTGATGAAAGCAGGGGCAACAGAGGCAACGGAAACCAGCAACCCGCACGGTAATTGCTGTCCCGTGGGCAGCTGGTGTCACCCATCAGGGGGTGGGGGCTTGCCCAGGGGGAGGGACAGTTGCAGGTGGCCCTCCCTGCGGCAGGGCTGGGTTTGGTCCCTGTCCCTCAAAGGAGCGACTGGTCAAGCAGCTGCACTCCCCATGTGCTCCCCTTGTTCAGTTGGACAACCTGTCCCAAAGGCTGGGAACGCACCTCCAGGCACCAGCATAGAGAGCATCCTGACCATATCAAACGTGCACAGGACAGACTAACGTTCCACATTGCTCCTCCAGATGTGGTTGGCATGACAGCAAGCGTTCCCAAGACCCGGAGCACTGCAAGTGGTCACTGGCCCCCTGACATGAAAATCATCTTGGCGATAGCTGCAGCAGGAGCCATCTATTCCCTGCCCCTTGTTATAATGCTCTCCTGTGTTGTAATCTGGATATGGAGAAAAAGAAAAGAGTGAGTATTTAATTCCCCTCCACCCCCCATCGCTTCCCTCAGTGGCTGCTCAGAGTTGTGAAGCATTGCCAGTTAAGGCTGCTCTGGAGTGCTGAGTTAGTGGTTGGCCAAAGCAGTCTGCTGAGCTTTCTGCTCTTGTCAGATGCTTTAATTGGCCCTTCAACTCCTGGGCCGCCTTCTCGGGGGCCCGCTCTGGCTGGGACCTGTTTTGGCTCAAACAGACCCTGCCCTTACAAGAGCAGAACTCAGGAGTGGCATCCATAGGCAAAGCAAGGTCAGGCTGGGAAACAGCAGTGGCTGAGATTGCCTTGGCAGGCAGGACATGCACCAGTGCCCACTCCTGACCAGTGAGCCTGCCCAGAGTTATCCCCATGCTCAGTGATGCCACCAGGTGCAGGTGTCCACCTTGGCCAAGGTGTGCTAGCAGTTCTCAGCCTGGGGTGGAGAGCCTTGCCAGCTCTGGGCTGTGCTGTGGGGGAGAAACCTGTGTCCCATCTGCACCTGAGGGCTTCAGCAGTGTCATTCCTCCACAGGTTCCTCTCTGCAGATTCACCAGTCTAGCTGGAATCCAGACCTGCAGCCCACCGCTACCTCCTCTGCTGCTACGGGACCAGACGAGCAGCCTGCATCCCCAGCCCAAAACCAAATGAGAGTACTGTAGTGTTAGTGGGAAGAAGAAGCCTTTACTCTTCTATGTATACTTTGGTTTAGGGTCCTTAGAGGGTACAGTTAATCAATAAAACCTGAGAAAATATTGTCCTGCATTATTTGACATTCAAAAGGAAACCCTGAGAGAGCACAGGGTGAGTGTATCCTGCTTGGTGAACCCAGTGGCCTTCTGGGATGGATCGACTACATCAATGGGCAACAGAAGAGCTATGGAGGTCGTCTGTCTGGACTTGTGTAAGACCACTGACATCGTCCCCCACCACTGCCTTCTGAAAACCGTGCAAACAGAGACAACAGAGGGCACGAAAGCAGGGGCAACTGAGGCAACGGAAACCAGCAACCCGCACGGTAATTGCTGTCCCGTGGGCAGCTGGTGTCACCCATCAGGGGGTGGGGGCTTGCCCAGGGGGAGGGACAATTGCAAGTGGCCCTCCCTGCTGCAAGTGTGGGTTTGTTCCCTGTCCCTCGAAGGAGCGACTGGTCAAGCAGCTGCACTGCCCACGTGCTCTCAAAGGCTGGAAATGCGCCTCCAGGCACCAGCACACAGAACATCCTGACCATATCTAACATGCTACAAACTTTCCAGCAGTGCACAGGACAGACTAACATTCCAAATTGCTCCTCCAGATGTGGTTGGCATGACAGCAAGCGTTCCCAAGACCCGGAGCACTGCAAGTGGTCACTGGCCCCCTGACATGGGAATGTACTTGTTGATAGTCTGTGCAGAAGCCATCTATTCCCTGCCACCTGTGGTGATGCTGTCCTGTTTTGGAATCTGGATATGGAAGAAAAGAAAAGAGCGAGTAATTAATTCCCCCCACTCCCCATATTGATTCCCTCAGTGGCTGCTCAGGGTTGTGAAGCATTGCCAGTTAGGCTGCTCTGGAGGGCTGAGTCAGTGTTTGGCCAAAGTACTCTGCAGAGCTTTCTGCTCTTGTCAGGCGCTTTAATTGGCCCTTCAGCTCCTGGGCCGCCTTCTCGGGAGCCGGCTCTGGCTGGAGCCTCTGTTGGCTCAAACTGACCCTGCCTGGTCTCGAGCAGCCCTCAGGAGTTGCATCCGTAGGCAAAGCAAGGCCTGGACGATCGTGTCCAAGCTTCTTGAGGTAATCCTGGCTGTGAGCCAGCAGGCTTATAAGCCTTGAGTTCAGAGCTGGTGTGAGCTGCAGGGAGTCCTTTCCAGTGGCAGCTCTGTGGGTCGTCTGCGCCACTGTGGTGCCATTGCAGCACGTGGTGACTCTTTGCACTGTGCTCCTGAGCGGAAGGGAGAGATGAGTGCCGTAGAGCAATCCCATCTTGGAGTTGTGCTCACTGCCACTCCGATCTGAAGAAGTATCTTGAACGGTCTCAGGGGAGCTGTTTGTCCTGTGCAACTTTGCAGCCGTGCCTGTAGACCAAGGTCATCCATACTCCCTGATGGGTTCTGGGACTGTAGTTCAGGAGATCCTGTGGGTTTGTCGTGGCTTTTTCCTCTCTTTGAAAGCTGCCAGCCCAAAGGTCAGCCAGCCGGGCACCTCTCTGTGTGTGCCTTCTCCTGGTGTGATGCCCTTACGGATTCTGCGATTCGGTTCTGCTGATGCAGAACAGGTGATGGAAGCTTCTCTGGGTGTCTCTTTACAGTTCTGCCCATAGAGAGGACCCTTCTGGCTCCTCAGCTGGGTGATGTGCCATGGCACTGCTGGCATCACAGGGGTTCACTCAGTCTGTCTCTGCGCTGACCTCGCAGGCTAAGCGCTGGATTTTTGTACCTTATTGATGTAGAATTGAACCAAATCCTTTCTCTTAAGGACCTGCAAGAGCAATGCAACAACGGGAAGGAGGAAAAGAGGCCTCGAAGGTCTCTGAAGACCTTGTAGAAATGCTGGAGGGGGTTAAAAGAGGACACAGTGGGTATCTTTCACGGTGCCTTAGCCACGAGTCTCAGCAGCCAGAGGTTTTAGATGTAGGTTTGGACACTCTGTACTCTGTAACTCGTGCCACCAGAAGGGGTCAATGGGAGCCTCGCAAGTGCTGGCGAGCCACAGAGGTGGTGCACAGCCTCTGCTGCTGGTTGTGGCTCAAGCCAAGCGCCAGGGGCAGCTGCTGCCCCAGTTTTACCAGTATGGCTCAGAGCTGGTTTGAGCAGGTCAGTAGGCAGACTGTAGGGCCTGGCAGGTGTTGAACATGTGTTCAGCTCACACATGGCACTGCTGCCCACTGGGCCCATTCCAGGCAGGAACAAGGTCCCAAGCAATGCTGGTTGCCCCTTTCCCGTGCTGGAAGTCCTGGGGGGCGATGCCGAGTGTGCCGTTTTTTTGGGTTGTGCTCCATTTCCCACCTGCAGAACCAGAGCTGGGATGGGATGAGTGTGGCCATTGCTGGTGCTTACAGGGAAGGGCCTGAGGGCGTTGTGGAGGGGCCCTTCTCAGAAGGGCTGTTTCCCTGGCTGCCACTCCTTCCCCTCCTCTTTGAAGGAAGGCTTGTAGCATCACCTTCAGTCTCCCAAAAACGCACCCCGCGCAATGCAAAGCAGAAAGTCACTTGTGGTGTCGTGGTCTCCCAGCAGGTCCAGCGTGGCTGTTGTTTGGAGCAGTGACTGTGCACAGCCCAAAAAGCCCACGCCTTGTTTCTAAACCTTATCAGTGTCTTGGAGAAGGGTCGCCTTCTGAAGATGCCAGCTCCCTGATGGGGAACAGTTCCGTCTGATCCATCTGTCTCACATCCTTTCTAAAGATATGGGTGCTGAAGGTCTGTAGGTGCCGTTTTCAGAAGAGAGCAGTGGCTCACTGCCCGCCCCCAGGGATGAAACAGAGTCAATGGAGACCCCCAGTGCCGAGTCAACAGAGCCCCTGGAAACGGAGGCATCGGAGGCCACCAACATGCCAGGTAATTGCTGTCGGGGTAACTCCTGGAGAATGAAGGGATTCAGAGCAGCCCTGCAGACAAGGAGGAACGTCTGAGGGAACTGGGGTTGTTCAGTGGGGAGAAAAGGAGTCTCAGAGGAGATGCCATCGGTCTCCACAACTACCCGAAAGGAGGTAAGCGACGGTGTCACAGAGAGGAAGTTACAGAACTTTGGTTTATTAGCAATTTAGAATTCATTAAGGTAAGATAGCAAAATTCCTAAAAGACTTAGTTATCATTAGATTGGTAAAATAATTAAAACTGTTTCAACCTACTGAAACAGAGGCGATGAAAACCACCCGAACAGAGAGAACAGAGGGCACCGATGCAGAGGAGAAGGAGGTGATGAAAGCAGGGGCAACAGAGGCAACGGAAACCAGCAACCCGCACGGTAATTGCTGTCCCGTGGGCAGCTGGTGTCACCCATCAGGGGGTGGGGGCTTGCCCAGGGGGAGGGACAGTTGCAGGTGGCCCTCCCTGCTGCAGGGGTGGGTTTGGTCCATGTCCCTCGAAGGAGCGACTGGTCAAGCAGCCGCACTCCCCATGTGCTCCCCTTGTTCAGTGGGACAACCTGTCCCAAAGGCTGGGATCGCGCCTCCAGGCAACAGCATAGAGAACATCCTGACCATATCTAACATGCTGCAAACTTTCCAGTGGTGCACAGGACAGACTAACGTTCCAAATTGCTCCTCCAGATGTGGTTGGCATGACAGAAAGCGTTCCCAAGACCTGGAGCACTGCAAGTGGTCACTGGCCCCCTGACATGCGAATGTTCTTGATGATAGCCGCAGCAGGGGCCATCTATTCCCTGCCACTTGTGATGATGCTGTCCTGTTTTGGGATTTGGATATGGAAGAAAAGAGTGAGTAACTAATTCCCCCCACACCCCATACTGATTCCCTCAGTGGCTGCTCAGAGTTGTGAAGCATTGCTAGTTAGGCTGCTCTGGAGGGCTGAGTCAGTGTTTGGCCAAAGCACTCTGCAGAGCTTTCTGCTCTTGTCTGGCTGAGGCGGAGCAGCCTCTGAGGAAGGAACAGCCCCTGAGGGGTGGGAAGGGCGGCTGGGGCGCGGTGGGGGGGAGAGGCGGCTGGGGCGGGGCGGCTGCCGGGACACGGCGGAGGCTGTGGGGGAGGGTTAGATCCATGAAGTGCCTCTCGCAGAGCTGTTGAAGCGCTGGCAGCAATTGCGGGCGGATAGATGGCATCTCGATCGTGGGACCCTCGAAAGATGCTGTGCAAGAGCAGGGGCAGATTTGAGAACAGCTTTGCAGAACAGGGGTGGGCAGTGAAGCCCAAGAGAATACAAGGGGTGAGAGCAGCGTTCAGTTTTTAGGAATAACATTCCTTCCGATCCAGCTGTCCCACGTTCTTTCTAAAGATGCAGATGCTGAAGGTCTGTGGGAGGCATTTTCAGAAGAGAGCAGTAGCTCACTGCAACCCCCATGGATGAAATGGAAACAACAGATACCCCTGAAACTTGGGCAATGGAGGCCAGCGGAATAGTGGCAACAGAGACCCCCTAAACCAGAGGCAGCAGAAACCACCCATGTGCCTGGTAATTGCTATCCCGTGCTCAGCTGGTGTCACCCATCAGGGGGTGGGGGCTTGCCCAGGGGGAGGGACAGTTGCAGGTGGCCCTCCCTGCTGCAGGGGTGGGTTTGGTCCATGTCCCTCGAAGGAGCAACTGGTCAAGCAGCCGCACTCCCCATGTGCTCTCCTTTTTCAGGGGGACAACCTGTCCCAAAGGCTGGGAACGCGCCTCCAGGCAGCAGCATAAGAGAACATCCTGACCATATCTAACATGCTGCAAACTTTCCAGTGGAGCACAGGACAGACTAACGTTCCAAATTGCTCCTCCAGATGTGGTTGGCATGACAGAGAGCGTTCCCAAGACCTGGAGCACTGCAAGTGGTCACTGGCCCCCTGACATGCGAATGTTCTTGGTGATAGCCGCAGCAGGAGCCATCTATTCCCTGCCACTTGTGATGATGATGTGATAATCTGGATGTGGAGGAAAAAGAGTGACTCCCTGATTGCTTCCCTCAGTGGCTGCTCAGGGTTGTGAAGCATTGCTAGTTAGGCTGCTCTGGAGGGCTGAGTCAGTGTTTGGCCAAAGCACTCTGCAGAGCTTTCTGCTCTTGTCGGATGCTTTAATTGGCCCTTCAGCTCCTGGGCCGCCTTCTGGGGAGCCGGCTCTGGCTGGAGCCTCTGTTGGCTCAAACTGACCCTGCCTGGACTCGAGCAGCCCTCAGGAGTGGCATCAGTAGGCAAAGCAAGGCCTGGACGATGGTGTCCAAGCTTCTTGAGGTAATCCTGGCTGTGAGCCAGCAGGCTTATAAGCCTTGAGTTCAGAGCTGGTGTGAGCTGCAGGGAGTCCTTTCCAGTGGCAGCTCTGCGTGTGGGTCGTCTGTGCCACTGTGGTGCCATTGCAGCACGTGGTGACTCTTTGCACCGTGCTCCTGAGCGGAAGGGAGAGATGAGTGCCGTAGAGCAATCCCACCTGGAATTGTGCTCACTGCCACTCCGATCTGAAGAAGTATCTTGAACTGTCTTAGGGGAGCTGTTTGTCCTGTGCAACTTTGCAGCCGTGCCTGTAGACCAAGGTCATCCACACTCCCTGATGGGTTCTGGGACTGTAGTTCAGGAGACCCTGTGGGTTTGTCATGGCTTTTTCCTCTCTTTGAAAGCTGCCAGCCCAAAGGTCAGCCAGCCGGGCACCTCTCTGTGTGTGCCCTCTTCTGGCATGATGCCCTTCTGACTGCTGCGATTCAGTTCTGCTGATGCAGAACAGGTGATGGAAGCTTCTCTGAGTGTTTCTTTACAGTTCTGCCCATAGAGAGGACCCTTCTGGCTCCTCAGCTGGGTGATGTGCCACGGCACTGCTGGCATCACAGGGGTCACTTAGTCTGTCTCTGCTGACCTCGCAGGCTAAGCGCTGGATTTCTGTACCTTATTCATGTAAAATTGCATCAAATCCTTTCTGTTAAGGACCTGCAAGAGCAATGCAGCAACGGGAAGGAGGAAAAGAGGCCTCGAAGTTATCGGAAGACCTCGTAGAAATGCTGGAGGGGGTTAAAAGAGGACACGGTGGGTATATTTCACGGTGCCTTAGCCACGAGTCTCAGCAACCAGAGGTTTTAGATGTAGGTTTGGACACTCTGTACTCTGTAACTCGTGCCACCAGAAGGGGTCAATGGGAGCCTCGCAAGTGCTGGCGAGCCACAGAGGTGGTGCACAGCCTCTGCTGCTGGTTGTGGCCCAAGCCAAGCGCCAGGGGCAGCTGCTGCCCCAGTTTTACCAGTATGGCTCAGAGCTGGTTTGAGCAGGTCAGTAGGCAGACCGGAGGGCCTGGCAGGTGTTGAACATGTGTTCAGCTCACACACGGCACTGCTGCCCACTGGGCCCATTCCAGGCAGGAACGAGGTCCCAAGCAATGCTGGTTGCCCCTTCCCCGTGCTGGAAGTCTGGGGGGCGATGCCGAGTGTGCAGGTTTTTTGGCTTGTGCTCCATTTCCCATCTGCAGAAGCAGAGCTGGGATGGGATGAGTGTGGCCATTGCTGGTGCTTACAGGGAAGGGCCTGAGGGCGTTGTGGAGGGGCCCTTCTCAGAAGGGCTGTTTCCCTGGCTGCCACTCCTTCCCCTCCTCTTTGAAGGAAGGCTTGTAGCATCACCTTCAGTCTCCCAAAAACGCACCCCGTGCAATGCAAAGCAGAAGGTCTCCTGGGCTTTCGTGGTCTCCCAGCAGGTCAAAGGTGGCTGTTGTTTGGAGCAGTGACTGTGCACAGCCCAAAAAGCCCAGGCCTTGTTTCTAAACCTTATCAGTGTCTTGGAGAAGGGTCGCCTTCTGAAGATGCCAGCTCCCTGATGGGGAACAGTTCCGTCTGATGCATCTGTCCCGCATTCTTTCTAAAGATATGGGTGCTGAAGGTCTGTGGGTGCCGTTGTCAGAAGAGAGCAGTGGCTCACTGCCCATCCCCACGGAAGAAACAGAGTCAACAGAGACCCCCAATGCTGTGTCAACAGAGCCCCTGGAAACGGAGGCATCGGGGGCCACCAACCTGCCAGGTAATTGCTGTCAGGGTAACTCCTGGAGAATGAAGGGATTCAGAGCAGCCCTGCAGACAAAGACGAACGTCTGAGGGAACTGGGGTTTTTCAGTGGGGAGAAAAGGAGTCTCAGAGGAGATGCCATCGTTCTCCACAACTACCTGAAAGGAGGTGAGCGATGGTGTCACAGAGAGGAATTTCCAAAACTTGGATTTATTAGCAATTTAGAATTCATTAAGGTAAGATAGCAAAATTCCTAAAAGACTTAGTTATCATTAGATTAGTAAAATAATTAAACTGTTTCAACCTACTGAAACAGAGGCAATGAGAACCACCCAAGCAGAGAAAACAGAGGACCCTGATGCAGAGGAAATGGAGGCGACCAAAGCAGGGACAACAGAGCCAATGGAAAACAGCAACCCGCCCGGTAATTGCTGTCCCATGCTCAGCTGGTGTCACCCATCAGGGGGTGGGGGCTTGCCCAGGGGGAGGGACAGTTGCAGGTGGCCCTCCCTGCTGCAGGGGTGGGTTTGGTCCATGTCCCTCGAAGGAGCAACTGGTCAAGCAGCCGCACTCCCCATGTGCTCCCCTTGTTCAGGGGGACAACCTGTCCCAAAGGCTGGGATCGCGCCTCCAGGCAACAGCATAGAGAACATCCTGACCATATCTAACATGCTGCAAACTTTCCAGTGGTGTACAGGACTGACTTAATGTTCCAAATTGCTCCTCCAGATGTGGTTCGCATGACAGGAAGCGTTCCCACTACCCGGAGCAGTGCAAGTGGTCACTGGCCCCCTGACATGCAGATGTTCTTGATGATAGCCGCAGCAGGGGCCATCTATTCCTTGCCACTTGTGGTGATGCTGTCCTGTTTTGGGATCTGGATATGGAAGAAAAGAAAAGAGTGAGTAATTAATTCTCCCCACACCCCATACTGATTCCCTCAGTGGCTGCTCAGAGTTGTGAAGCATTGCTAGTTAGGCTGCTCTGGAGGGCTGTTTGGCCAAAGCACTCTGCAGAGCTTTCTGCTCTTGTCAGATGCTTTAATTGGCCCTTCAGCTCCTGGGCCGCGTTCCCGGGAGCCGGCTCTGGCTGGAGCCTCTGTTGGCACAAACTGACCCTGCCTGGACTCGAGCAGCCCTCAGGAGTGGCATCAGTAGGCAAAGCAAGGTCAGGACGAGAAAGAGCAGGGGGCGAGGCTGTTCTGGAAGATGAGATGTGCACCAGTGCCTGCTCCTGACCAGTGAGCCTGCCCAGAGGAATCCCCATGCTCAGTGGTGCCCCCAGGTGCAGGTGTCCACCTCAGCCAAGAGGTGTGCTGGAAGTTCTCAACCTGGGGTGGAGAGCCTTGCCAGCTCTGCACAATCCCTGTGTCACTGTGTCCCTTCTGCACCTGAGGGCTTCAGCAGTGTCCTTCCTCCACAGGTTCCTCTCTGCAGCCTCAGGAGTTTAGCTCGAGTCCAGCCCTGCAGCCCATTGCTACCTCCCCTGTTGCTCCGTGGCTAGACCAGCGACTGCGGCCCCAGCCGAAAAATAAACAAGTCAGTGCCTTTCTGCTGGAAAGAGGAAGCCTTTACTCTCCTATTTATTCTTTGCGTCAAGGTTCTCAAAGGGTACAATCGATCCATAAAACAGGAAAAAAATATTCTCTTGCATTATTTGACACGCCAAAGGAAACCCTGAGAGAGCACACGGTGGGCATTTGCTGCCTGGTGAACCCAGTGGCCTTCTGGGATGGAGTGACGACCTCAGTGGGCAGTGGAGGAGCTCTGGATGTCATCTGTCTGCACTTGTGTAAGACCACCGACAGCATCCCCACCACTGCCTTCTCCTTACATTGGAGGGATACAGATCTGTTGAATGGACTGTTTTGTGGGTCAGGAATTGCCTGGATGGTCACGCTCAGCGGGCAGTGGTCAATGGCTCAGTGTCCAGATGGAGACCAACAACGAGTGGTGTCCCTCAGGGGTCTGCATGGGGAGCAGTACTGTTCAATATCTTCATCAAGGGCACAGACAGCAGGATGGAGTCACCCTCAGCATGTCTGCAGCTGATACCGAGCTGAGTGGAGCCCTTGGTGCACCTGAGGGACGAGATGCCATCCAGAAGGGCCAGGAGAAGCTGGAGAGGTGGACCCCTGTGAACCTGATGAGGCTCAACAAGGCCAAGTGCAAGGTCCTGCACCTGGGTTGGGGTGCCCCCTGGTATCAAAGCAGGCTGGGGAATGAAGGAAGTGAGAGCAGCCCTGCAGACAAGGACTTGGGGTGGATGAGAACCTGGACGTGAGCCAGCAATGTGCGCTTGCAGCCCAGAAAGCAAACAGTATCCTGGGCTTTGTTAAAAGCAGCCTGGCCAGCAGATCGAGCAAGGTGGCTCTGTCCCTCTGCTCTGGTCTTGTGAGACCCCACCTGTAGACCTGTGTCCAGTTTGGAGTCCTCAGCGCAGGAATGACGTGGACCTGTTGGAGCAAGTCCAGCGAAGGGCCACAAAAATTATCAGAGGGATGGAACACCCGTGCTATGAGGACAGGCTGAGAGAGTTGGGGCTGTTCTGCCTGGAGAAGAGAAGGCTCTGGGAAGACCTTATTGCAGCTTTTCAAAACATAAAGGAGGCTTGTTAGAAAGATGCGGACAGAGGTTTTAGTAGGGCCTCTTGTGACAGGGCGAGGAGTAATGGTTTTAAACTAAAAGAGGGTAGATTTAGACTAGATGGAAGGAAGAATTTTTTTACGCTGCAGATGGTGAAATGCTGGACCAGGTTGCTCAAGAGGTGGTGGGTGCTCCGTCCCTGGAAACATTCAAGGCCAGGTTGGACGGGGCTCTGAGCAGCCTGATCTATGAATATGTCCCGGCTCACTGCAGGGTGGCTGGACCAGATGACCTTTAAAGATCCCTTCCAACCCGAACCATTCTGTGATTCTAGCTTTCTATATTTCTTTCTGCCTGAGCTGCGAGATTTGACAACCAGGGGGTTGAGATGCACATCTGAACATGCTCCAGTCTGCACAGTTGGAAGGGATGCATCAGAGCCTCACTGCAGCGACCCTGGGTTTCACGCCTTGTGTCACGGTGGAGTTAAGTCCAGTTGGTGGCTGCTCACAAGTGGGGTTCCCAAGGGCTCGGTGTTGGGGACGGTTCTGTGTAATATCTTTACCCATGATCTGGATGAGGGGATTGAGTGCTCTCTCAGTTGATGTGCAGATGACAGCAAGTTGGGAAGGACTGTTGATCCACTTGAGGGAAGAAAGGCTGTACAGAGGGATGTGGACGGGCTGGATCGATGGGCTGAGGCCAGTGGGATCGGGTTCAACAAGGCTCAGTGTT